>CAUYON010011034.1:0-24219 GCA_963573935.1 Arctocebus calabarensis
GGGCCCAAAAAGGGCGCCCAAGCCAGGCTTAAATGTCAAAACACAGCCTGGGGACATCTACCCACCTCCTCCCAGCACAGAGAAATAATTTTCCGGATTGACCCCCCCCTCCCTTGCACACATCCTGTTACAGCCCAAACCGCAACTTCCCGTTGGCCTAGCTTTCCTACAGGCACAAAAGTTAATTCCATGCTGAAGCTTAAAATGGCGCCTGTTCCCACGCCCACGCAACCAGCTAATAGCCGGAGCTTCAAACCTGCCTATCAGCAAACGACATGCTCCCTTATACCCCGCCCCTTCCTCCCCCTGCTCACTTGTAAGCTCTAAAAACTGGCTTTCCGCCGCCATTAAACAGACCTTGACAAGAAACCTGCTTGGTCTCGTTCTCTCTTTCTCGCCAATTCTCTTTCAGGCTCGGTCCCCCTCGTCCCCACGAATAACCTCGTCCCGCAGGACGGGACACAGATTAAACCCCTCCATGCACAGCATGGACTGTATAGTCCCGAGCAATTGTGCAGAGAATGGAGGTGTTAGCGGGTGAGATCCTCTTGGAGTAAATCCCGAGACAAGAGACAGACCCATCCCTTTCCTTACTGTGTCTCACCGACTACTTCAAGGTCTGGCTTCTCCTTATCACTTCCCAGCAAGTGCCGCTGTGCTGTGGGAATCCCCCCAACCCATCCCTAGAATCACCATCCTTATCTGGAGACCCTGAAGCTTGTACCCTAATCGCTTGTGGGTGGTTCCTCTCCTAGAGAATATTAGCATTTTAATCATTTCTTTAGGCCCCGTTTTCTGGAAGACTATGGGTAAAGAAAACATTTATAGTTTCCACTTTGAAACTGACAAGATTTCATTGTATATAGTGAATTCTAGTTTTCTTGCGGCAAGAGGTGGAAACACGTGTCCATCAATGTTGGTGGGTCAAAATGCTTAGACAGTGAATGAACCATGAAAAATGTCCAAGTCCTGTATCCCAGTGGGGCTCGATTATATTCACTCCTCACTGTACTTTTCGGTATAAATCATATATTTAGTGTTCTCAAAAAGGATGAGGATGTCAGCGTTGGCCACAATGATGCAAATATGTACATTACTTGATTTGGTGATTGGCTCTGAAGCTCCCCAATGGCTCTAGAACTCCCAATTCTAGAGGCTTGCCCTAGTTATTTCCATAATTTTCCAATAATGTAATTTTATATGATAGAATTTTGTGGTCCCGACTTACAGCACCATGGTCAGTTTTAAATACATTTCATTCCACTGTAACATTCAAATAAGTGGACATATTACACATCAGAGGGCAAAACTATGTGTGAATTTTAGAAGATAAAATATAAGAAATAGCATACTTGCCATAGGCTACTTTGCAATAACACGTCTTGTCCCCCCCCGGAGTTCTCACTTGTTAGGAGTAATTAAGTGGGAAAATTCAGGAAACATTCTGTGGGAGTATACACTATAATTCCCCTTCATTAAATGTATTTGCTGTACATTTATACATCTACAAAGTGAATAGAAAATGTTATTTGAAAAACTTCCTTCATGTCTGGTGTTCTAAGGGGAGGTAACAGAATTGTTTCCCAAAAGAAAGATTCCTTTTTAGTTTGGAACAATATTTTTTTAGTGGGCCTTTTGGTTTGCAAAGTTAAGTAAATCCCAGAGGCTCGTCTGGAAGGGAAAGGTTGAAACAGAGAAGGGTGAACCTCCTTCCTCTAGGAATGTAAATAAGCTGTTGTCTTTTTGAATAGGTTAGAGACTCTTGCAGGCTATTATAGGACTGCTAAGCTTACCCCCTGCTAGTTGGGGCTACTGGAAAAGGAATGTTTGGGTTCCAGACACAGAGGGAGGTGTTGGGCAGGAGTCAGATTCTCAGGTGGCTGCACTGGTTCCAGAAACCAACAGATGGCTGGAGGCCACACACCCTGCTTTCAAGGGTGATGGCTGATGGAGGGAACAAGGAGGGAGAAGCAGGGAAGCAGATGCCTACATTCAGGTTCTCCTGTTCTTCCCTGAAATTCTCCCCTGTCCCTAAGTCTGCCTGTGTTTGGGAGCTCTGTGCTGTAGCACGAGGTGAGCCTGCAGGTTGCTGGGGGAGCATACCAAAGCAATGATAAGAGCACTGGAAGTGATTAGGAAGCTTTTGAGATGCAGCAGTTTGGAATGAGAAAACAACCAAGAATGTGAACATTTTCTGGGTGTTCTCAGGATCTGGCAGGGCTTTGGATTTCCCCAGGCAAAGGCATGTAAAGGTGCTTGTTAGGATAAAGGTTACTGAGTCATCCCAGAAAGAGGAGAAACTTGTCGCAGGAGGTACAGATATACGGGGTTGTAAGTGAAAATGCATCATGTTTATCACCGATAGGCTACAAAGGGCAAAGAAAAAAGAACCTGGGCAAGTGAACGAGGTCCTTGTTTGGGAGACAAGGATGTGAGGATATAGCCGGGGAAAGTCAAGGTTGCAGGAGGGTCACGGGCTTTTGACAAAGATGTCTCCTGGAGGAAACATTACACAGAAGGTAGGAAGGGGACTAGAGTGCAGGGTGAGAAGAAGATTATGAGGGTAAAGATATCATATTTTTTTCCTTTGAAATCTCTTTAATTTGTTATAGATTGCATTATAAACTTCAGTTAGAAATTATATGTATAATAAAAATTTTGTATGCTCACGAATTGTGGAATAAAAGGGCTTAATCTCAAAGAAATTAGAAAAGTATAATAATGTTATTCTTCAATAATTTTCTTTTTAAAAAATTTTAGCATTTTTTAAAACAATTTATTTTATTTTTTTATTGCTCGAGGTTAATTGAGGGTACAATGAATTAGGTTACACTGTTTGCATTTGTTAGGTAAAGTCCCTCTTATAATTGTGTCCTGCTCCCAAGAGATGTGTTATACATCTTAACACTGTACCCCTGAAGTGGGAGCACCCCCGTCCCCTTCCTTCCTCCCCTCACCCAACTCTCTCTTTCTCCTCGCCCCCAACCTTGAATTGATTTGAGTTTTTCTCTTCTGTGGGTATGTATTAGATCATCCACTGGCTTCATATTAGAATCAAGTACTTTGGACTCTTGCTTCTCCATTCTTGTGATACTTTACTAAGAAGAATGTGTTCAGCTCCATCCAGGTTAATACAAAAAATGTAAAGCCTCCCTCTTTTTAATGGCTGAATAGTATTCCATGGTGTACACATACCATATCTTGTTAATCCATTCCTGGATTGGTGGGCATTTAGGCTACTTCCACATTTTGGTGATTGTAAATTGACCTGCAATAAACAGTGCAGTGCCAATATCCTTATTATAAAATAATTTTTTTATTCTGGGTAGGTAGATGCCTAGGAATAGGATTACAGGGTCATATGGGACATCTAATTTGAATTCATTGAGGATTCTCTATACTTCTTTCCAAAGAGGCTGCACTAGTTTGCAGCCCCCAGCCGTGTAAAAGTGTTCCCTGCTGTCTGCCTCCAAGCCAGCATCTGCAGTACCTGAGCTGCAAGGGCTTCTTTCTATACTGAGAGGGACCTTTAAAAGATCCCGATCTGATCCCATCCTTCATCTGCTTGAAACGCTTCAACAGTTTCCCACTGCCCATAATATGGAGTACAAAATTCTCACCTTGCTTGGGGAGGCCCAGCCAGCTCATATCTGTATTTTCCACCTTTCTCTTCTCATTCAGCTGTATGCTCTTTCCTCTTTGGCCATTCTGAGTTTTGATTTATGTACCTTTAAAACTTCAGTCTGGGGCCGAGTGTGGTGGCTCACGCCTGTAATCCCAGCACTCTGGGGGGCCAAGGCAGGTGGATTGCCTGAGCGCCCAGGTAGGAGACCAGTTTGAGACAGAGAGAGACCTTGTCCCTAAAAATAGCCGGGCAATTGTGAAGGGCGAATGTAGTCCCAGCTCCTCGGGAGGCTGAGGCAAGAGAATTGCTTGAGCCCAAGAGTTAGAGATTGCTGTGAGCTATGACACCGCAGCAGTCTACCCAGGGTGACTCTATTTCAAAAAAAAAAAAAAAATACACGGAGAGCCTAAAGGAAGACCATTATTTTAGCAAGGTCTATTCATATAGGATTCTTTTAGTCTCAATTTCCTGTCTTTGCTGATAAGAATGTCTTTCTACTACTAGTTTAGAGAAGGCCGATCTCATGTGGAAATTTCACCTCCTGTTTTCTTTTTTTTTGAGACAGAGCCTCAAGCTGTCACCCTGGATAGAGTGCTGTGGCATCATAGCTCACAGCAACCTCCAATTCCTGGGCTCAAGCAGGTCTCCTCTGCCTCCCAAGTAGCTGGGACTACAGGCGCCTGCCACAACGCCCGGCCATTTTTTTTTTTTTTAGGTTGCAGCCACCATTGTTGTTTGGTGGGCCCAGGCTGGATTCGAACCCGCTAGCTCAGGTATATGTGGCTGGAGCCTTAGCCCATTGAGCCACAGGCTCTGAGCCTCACCTCCTGTTTTTAAGGAAAAGATCCTGGACTCAGAATGTCCTTCTCATGTCTGCCATTTTTGAGTGCGTTTAGCTCTAAGCAGTCAAGATGCCAGAGTGACATATCTTGGGGGCTGTGGGGGCTGCACACCTTAAGCTTACATTCATCATCCTGGGGTTTATTTCTTCACTGTTTTTATTATCTGTTCAACTCAATTCCATGAGGGCAGAGAATATGTTTCTTGTTTACCATTTCACATCCCAGCACCTAGTATCAAGCCTGGCACATTGCAGGTACTTAGTGGCCATTTGTCAAATGAATATGAATGAATGCTTTAGAAGCTGGAGATTCATTGGGGCTGGTGATATTTGCACCCTGGAGCTTTTAAAATGCCCTGGCAGATAGCTTTAACACAGCCCATGGCATAAACTTAGAAAGCTACAAAACTTTCTAGAAATTATGATTGATAGGAAAAGGTGGAGTAACCTGCTAGGTGGACACATTTCAGACTTTCTAAGCCAATAGTATTTTTAGTGTTTTAAAAGGATTTAATGTTGAAGAGAGTAGAATGGATCAAGTGCAAAAGCAGTGTGACCCTAGCAGCATAGCAGAAGCCTTGGCTGGCCTCTGTGAACTTTTACTGCAGAAAGCGTTTTATTTATTTTTATTTTTTTATTATTGTATTTTATTTTTTAATTAAATCATAGCTGTGTACATTAATGCAATCATGGGGTACAATGTGCTGGTTTCACATACAATCTGAAATAGTTTCATCAAACTGGTTCACATAGCTTTCATGTCATTTTCTTAGGTATTGCGTTAAGACATTTCTATTCTACATTTAGTAAGTTTCATCTGTACCCTTCTAAGATGCACCGTAGGTGTGATCCCACCCATTATCCTTCCTCCACCCATCCTCCGCTTTCCCCTTCCTTCCCTTGCCCCTTTCCAATCTTACAGTTGTTTGTGGCAAGTTACAGTTGCCAGAATGTTTAGAGTGTTATTTCTTTTATCTCTGTATTTGTTGGCATGATAAAACAGAACTAAGTGATAAAACTAATTTTGTTTTCAAAAAATGTATTCTTTCAGATGGTAGTTTTTAACTGCAAACTAATACTGGTTCTGAATGAGACATCTGAAAGAATAAAATAACTCTTTAATTCTAAACAGTAAATTCCTTCAGGACAGGGTCTGTACCACACTCACCATTTGAACCTTTACTGTACTGTGCACAGATCCTAGCAATTATAAATTATCTAGACTCTTTTTTTCTTTTTTACTTAATTTTTTTTTAGAGAAGGGGTCTTGCTATGTTGCCCAAGCTGGAGTGAAGTAGCTATCCACAGGTGCAATCATCCTTCACTATAGCCTTGACCTCTGGGCTAAAGCTATCCTCCCGTCTCAGCTCCCCACATAGTGGGACTATAGGCATGGGCCAGTGCGCGAGGTTCAGATTGCTCATATTGTTTTCTTTTTTTTTTTCCATATTGGGTGGGAAAGAAGAGTTAATCAAATTTCTTATTAGAGTTAGTCAAATTGCTTCTTCTCGTATAGAGATGAGAAATGATCAACTTGCTAAAATTTCCATTTTTTAAGAGCATATTTTGATGTTATAGATATAGCCAGGAAAAGCAGTCAACCAAAATCAAAAGAAAATATTTTTATTGGATGGCATTTTAATATGTATTTACAGCTTTACTATTGCTATGAGACAATCATGAATGCAAAAAAAAAACATACAAAACAAAAATCATAAAAGAGAAAGTAGAGAAGAAAATTGTGCTAAGAAGGCTCGGCGCCTGTGGCTCAGCAGGCTAAGGCGCCAGCCACGTACATCTGAGCTGGCGGGTTCAAGTCCAGCCTCAGGCCCACCAAACAAAACAACGATGACAGCTGCAACCAAAAGACAGCCAGGCGTTGTGGTGGGCGCCTGTAGTCCTAGCTACTTGGGAGGCAGAGGCAGGAGACTCGCCTGAGCCCAGGAATTGGAGGTTGCTGTGAGCTGTGATGCCACAGCACTCTATCCAGGGTGACAGCTTGAGGCTCTATCTCAATAAAAAATAAATAAATAAAAGAAAATTGTGCTAAGAAAACATCTGGAAAAGTCAGCAATTTAGCATGACACTTGGCTCTGAGGTCCCTGTCAGCCAATGTGAAGAGGCAAACGTGTTGGAATACATGCTTTTCATTGCCCAGAAGAAGAAAAAGCCACAATCCATCAGTAGAGGCAAAGTTTTTCCTGGCCCTGAAATCTAAGATAATTTATCATATTGGCCTTTATACATGTATAAAAGACATAGAGAAAAATAGGGACAAGATCCTTAGTATCAATTTCACAAATAAAGATGAGAAGACAATTCAGGAAGTGCCGTTTCTATTTTCACAGTGGATGACAGATGAGGACATACATTTAATCACGTTTCTACAAAGCTATTCCCCGAGGGTGAGATGAACAGTTTTGTTCCTCTAAAATGCTATGATATAACACTTGGAGAGGATTACCAGCTGAGTCGTTAGTGTCTCCTTTGGTCCTATGAGTCTCAGAGTCCCAGGATCAGTCAAGGTGCAGAGGAGGCAGGGGTGGGGCGGAGGATAAGTTTGTGGGGGCTTGGAGGGTCTGGGAGAGCTCCGAGCCTTCACCCCTACTCCTGCCTCTGCTTCAACCATGATGCTCCTCTCTTCTAGGTTTTATATGTTTAGGTCCTGGTGAGATTTCCTCTGAAGGAAAGCTCTGGGCAATGTGCAAATCAGTATTACACGCATTTGCTAAGGAAGCTTTCCCAACCATCCTATTTATAAAGTACCGCTTGGCCTGATCCAGCAACATTCCCCATCTACTCTCTCTGCTTTATTTTTCTCAACTAAACTTACCAATATTTAATTTACTATATAATTTACTTCTTTATTTTGGGCATCGGTCAGGGTTATAGCAGGAAAGAGTATTCTTGAACTGGGTGATTTGAGGAGAGCGTAATAAAAGAACTATTAACAAATGTGGGCATGGTTTGGAAACCACCAACAGCTAGTGGGGCATTGGGGCCAGCAACAGCGGCAGTGATGGGGGGAGGGGATGTGTGCCATGGCCACCCCCAGGCCTTTAGGGGCAAAGTCAAAAGGCAGTTACTGGGCAGGATCTCCTATAGAAGATAGCAACGCGGACAGTGCTACCTTGGGAGAAGAATGCAGCCTTCCCTTGATGAATGAATGCAACTTCATTCTGCTCTTGTCCTTTGCTCTCCCGTAAGTGCCTCCCATTGGCTAAATCCCACTGGAGGTGTAAAAGCAAGTGAGGTTTTGGTGCAGTCCAGACAGATAGGCTTTGCAGGGCACGTATCAGGGTGGATAAAGCTGAAGAGTGGGTCAAGGGGTCCCTAATGAAGATAAACCCTGTATTTCATTCATTGCCTTTTCCTCCCCTTAGAACATAGTTTCCATGAGGCCTGGGATTTTTATCTGCTTTCTCCTATATTGCACCATGTATGCCTGGAGCAGTGCTTAGCTCAGTAAATATATATATATATTTTTTGCAGTTTCTGGCCTAGGCTGGGTTTGAACCTGCCACCTCGGGCATATGGGGCTGGCGCCCTTTGAGCCACAGGCGCTGCCCCATCAGTAAACATTTTTTGAATTAAGGAATAGCAGTGGTTTTAATTTGAGTTTTAAAACTCAACTACAACGATACAGTTATTATATGATATTTATTATCGCCACAAGAGATACTTTTTAAGTTGGTTCTTTGTCTCCCTGATTTATATGAGTAAGAAATGATTGATATTCTCTCTCAGCGTGTGTGTGTGTGTGTATGATTTGTGTGTGTGCTTGTAGCCCGCAGTGTGTTTCAAACTGTTAGATTATTAACCATATTTGAAATGGCCTTCATCTAGAATTCAAGTGATCGTATTTAGAAGAAGAACGTCCTGCACAGGTATTTTCTGCATATTAACATAATTCTATCAGAATTAGCTTAGTTATTAACTAAATAATCTTTAAGTCATGTGTATCTTATGTTGCCACGGTGTTATCTTCCTATGTCCTATACATGTCAATACAGAAATAATTGTAGCATAAGACATCATGTACAACAACACTTATACTATTAAACTGGCAAAGATTTATCACACAGACTACTGTTTTGAACATCCTTCTGCTAGGGCAAATAACAAAAAAATAAAAAATAAAAAGGAAGATCAGTGATTTATTTGACTGGACAGATGGGTCATAATGTATTCCTTCACAGTCATCTAATTTTTTTCTCTGACCCGCAGTGAAAAGAAGTGACTCAGAGTACAAAGTCCTTCACTGACACAAACGTGGGGCTTCGAGGGAGGAGGCCCTTTACCCACCCTGACCCAGGGACGGGGCAGGGGTCAAGATCTGTCTCTTTAGGTATCGGGATCATCCAGTCTGGGAATTATAAAGACCAGGACCAACACCTCAGGGAGTCTCTGGGAAACCAGTGCCATCTGTCAATGTTAGAGGAGCTCAACTCAACATGGCAGGCACGGTGAGCAATGAACAGGTGTCAGCTGCTGTGGCAAAATCTCGTGAAGGGTCTCGAGACTTGGGACCCTTAGGGGACACTTCTTCTAAGGCAATTTGGGACCATCATGACAGTTCTCCATCAAAATGAATGTGGGGGTTTGTACTGTTGCTTAGAATGTGTGCTGCCCCTCCATGGTGTGCTGGTCCCTGAGGAAGCATTTCTCATTCCTTCTGTTGACATTAGGAGTGGCTGTGTGGCCTGCATTGTTGATGAGGCTGGGATAGAAGCTTGAGCTTTGTGGTGCCTCATTTGCTTCTGCCATAGACTTAATGTTCCCCAGAGAGGTTGCCCCATTAGCTTAGATCCTGGAGTGAAGACAACGTGCCAACTCACAATGGATATATAATATAAATGGAAAGTAAACCTTTGTTCTTCTAAGACATGAGATTTTGGGGTCATTTGTTACCCCAGCATAACTTAGGTTATGCTGACTGCTACAATGAAATCCATCTCTCCCTGTCCTTGTCTGCTCACCCTATGGCAGGAAGCAGATCTTATCATGGGCAAACTGTCAGTCTGTAGAACTCACTAGTCATGTAAGGATATAGCACAATGAAAGCTGATGAAGGTGAAGCAGGCACCCTCAGGTTAGTGAGGAATTAGCAAGGTATAATGATTGCCTACTGAGATAGAATTTGAACTTGAAAGAGCCTGAGGCAGGGTACGCTGGATGTTCCAGAAGCTGTGATTGGCTTTTGCTGGTCTTTGGGCTTCCTAAATAATTGCATGGAAGGGGGCCAACCAGGGAATTGCTACAGCAGTCTGTGCCCAAGACGTGGGACCACTGGCATGCTTGGGCCGTAAGTACTGCCACAGTACAACAACCATGTCTGGAATTGGCACTCCAGAAGGAAAAACACTGGAAACTGCAGGAGGTGGAAGCATTAATAACTGTCAAGTGCAGGGCAGACGGGCTGACTCAGGGGTGAGCTCAGCCTCTCTGGGGCTGGTAAGTGCTATCACTCTCCCTTTCTCCAGCCACTCCTCTAGGAGACATATAAATCATATCCAATGACCTAATAAAATAATAAGATTTGTCTGGGTTTTGACAACAGAAAATAATAGAGGGCCTCAAATTCAGAGAGAGAGAAATAGGTATTTTAAAATTGTTTTCTCAATTTCTCAGAATAGGAGAAGCCTAGAGATGGACAAAAAGTTATGCTCCATCCACAAATAGTCAGTTTTCTGAAAACACCCACAAATCTATGACACTTTATAGAAGCTACAAAAAAGTTTGCAGTTCGGTGCAATAGTTTATGTGCTGGACTTTGTTTCTGCCTGAACGGCCTCTTCCTGGCTTGAAATTAATTTTATCGGAGATTAAACTTTGTTTTTCTCTTTCTTTTTCCTTGTGCATTACTCAATGGCAGGCTTTTATGTGAGGCAGAGTTGAGTTTGAATCCCATTTGGACTCTCTAGGCCCATGACATCGGCAAGGTACTTCATTTCTCTGATTCAGTTTCTTCAACTGTGTTGTTGTGAGCGATTAAATGAAACAGTATATTAAAGTGCTTGGCACAGAGCATGACACTTAAGAGCTCAATCCTTATTAGGCTCCTTTAATCTTTCAGGAATGTTTAAAGGTGAGAGAGGGTTTGAACCAGGCCCAGGCCAGCTAAACAACAATGACAACTGCAACAAAAAAATAGCCAGCCATTGTGGCGGGTGCCTGTAGTCCCAGCTACTTGGGAGGCTGAGGTAAGAGAATCGCTTTAGCCCAAGAGTTTGAGGTTGCTGTGAGCTGTGATGCTACTGTACTCTACAGAGGGCAACAATGTTTGGTGTCAATGTTTGTGTACCTCCTAAATTCTTATGTTGAAACCTAATCCTCAAAGTGATGGTCTTAGGAGGTGAGGGCTTTGGGAGGTGGTTATGAATGGGATTAGTGTCCTTATAGAAGAGGCCTCCAAGAACTGCCTGGTGTCTTTTACCATGTGAGGACACAGTGAGCAGGCACCAGCTATGGGCCAGGAGATGGATTCTCATTAGACAAGCAACCTTTATCTTAGATGCAGCAGCCTCTAGAACTGTGAGAAATAAATGTATGTTGCTTATAAGCTACAGTTTATCATATTTTATTATATAAGCCTGAATAGATTAAAATGATATGGACTAGATGTACCTCCTCCCATTAATATGTTGAAGACTTAACCTCTAGAGTGATGATGGCATTTGGAGATAGGACCTTTGGAGGTAATTTGGTTTAGGTGAGGTCATGAAGGTGGGGCCCTGGTGATGGGATTAGTGCCCTTATGTGGAAGAGACACCAAAGAGCTTTCTCTCTCTCTGTCTCTCTCTCTCTCCAGGTGAGAATACAGGGAGAAGATGGCCATTGGTAAGTTAGGAAGAGAGCCCTTACCAGGACCTGACCATACTGGCCCGCTGATCTTAGACTCCAGAACTCTGAGAAAATAAATTCCTGGTGTTTAAGCCACCCAGACATTGGTATTTTGTAATGACAGCCTGAGTAGAGCAAGACAGTGATCAAGTAATGGGAAAGGGTCAGTATTTTCTACCATTTTAATACTTGCTTTGTCTTATTGAAAATTATGGTATCTTAGATAGAGAATTTACATCTTTTGTGTTTACCTGGATGGAGTTGAAACACATTCTTCTTTCTAAAGTATCTCAAGAATGGGGAAAAAAGTATCCAATATACTCAATACTAATATGAAACCCATATATAAATAACAATATGCCCACACAAAAGAAAAAACATAAGTATAATCTGGCAGGGAGGAGTGGAGAGGCAGGAGAGGGAAGGGAGAAGGAGAGAGAGGGATTGGCAGGATCTCACCTAATATGCACAATGTGAGGGTGTTTAGCATGCTCCCGGGGTGGTGGGTTCAACTACAGCTTGAACTTTACCTTAGAATTGAAGACAATGTAACCTAAACATTTGTACCCTCATATTAATCTGAAATAAAAAAAGAAAAAATTATAATGTCTTGTTTTGCCATGAAAAATAATAACCATCAAACTAAGTCCTAAAGTGACAGGTTCAGGCTATACAAGGTGACATAAACTGTACAGCCATTCAAAAATCACAAAATGTGCTTTCTAAAATTCATAAAATAAATCCCATTTATTTGAGATAGTTTTGCTTATTCTTGATCTTTCATATTTCCATATAAATCTTAGAATCAGCTTATCAATTACTATCCTGCTGTTTAATAGAACACTCTTGACCCATTGATCCATTGTTGAACTTAAGCCATAGCAAAATGCAAATACATATAGCAAATGTAAACAAGAACATGTAACTAGTGCAAAAAATATGTGAATGTGGTAGAACCTCCCTAGTTGACCACCTCCCTACATTGACCATGTCATTAAGTTGACCCAATTTTCATAGACCAGACAGGCACCTCATGTACATATTGGTACAGTAGACCTGGTTCCTTATACTGACCACGTTTGTATGTTGACCAGTTTGTAATAGTCCCTTGGGTGGTCAATTTACAGAGGCAATTTATTGGAGGCAAATGGACTGCTTAGTATGAGGTAGAGAAAAGGGGTACAACTTGTACTGCACCTTTGAATATAGTCCTTTAATGAAAATGTGTGCTTATGCAAATAATATGAAAATATTAACTGAGAAGAAACTCACGCTATCACGTTCATTTCACGTTAGTGTGAAATGAACTCATTTATGACCTTTTAGTACTTGCACAACTTTTAAAAACTTGTAGTTGTTAGAATGTGATGAGATTTCTGTGAAAAATCTGTCTTGGTCTATTTCAGCTGTCACAAAACACCTTGGAGTAGGTAATTTATAAATGAAAGAAATTTATTGCTCACAATTCTGGAGACTAGGAAGTCTAAGATCAAGAAGCCTGCAGATCTGTGTCTGCTGAGGGCCTGTTCCTCATCGAGGACGCCTTCCAGAGGACGCCACGTGCCCTTGCCTTGTGGAAGGGGCTAACAGCTCCCTTGTACCTCTTTTATGAAGTCACTAATCCCACTCCTGTGGGCTCTGCCCTTATAATTTCATCACTTCCTAAAATGCCCCACCTCTTAATACTATCACATTGGTAATTAAATTTCAACATATGAATTTTGAGGGGAAAAATTAAGACCATGCTACAATCATTAGTAATCTAACATTTCAAATTGGGGAAATGTACGTGAACAAAACGTACCTCCTCTAACATTGTCAAACTCCTGGCACATGATTTGATAGATCCCTGGAGACCACCATTTATCCATGAACTACAAGAAACACCAAAAGTCAAGGTGACCATGTTAATTTCAGACGAAATGGAATTTAAAGTTGAGAAATGCTGCACTGGAGGAGCAAAGATATAGAACTTCCAACCCACTAGAGGAAATAAATTGAATAAAGAAAACAAAGTAAGCATTTTGTCATGTCATAAAAAATTCTTTAGAACCTTTTCTTTAATTGGCTGTTTAATATTCTATTGTTCAGTTAAACAGCAAACTGAATTCACCCGTATAGTAGATTTCTCCACCACAGCAGTACAGCAATTTATTATTAGAACTTTTATTAACACTATAAATCAAATCAATAGGTTCAGAGAAAAATAACAGTAGATAACAAAGGAGCACTTGATAAAATTCAATACCAATTTCATGTTTTGCTCTTTCTTCAATACTTTTCTATAGCATAGAGATTTATATTTCCTTGAAAATTTGTAAGAATTAACTGAAAAAAATCCTTCCCAATTCTGTTTATTTTTTAGGATAATGATTTGATAGCTTTGCATTTCTTGGTTATTGAAAATTATTGATCTAAATTATTGATCTATTCATATTTTGTTGACCTAGATAAGTCAATTTTATTAATTTATATTTTCACAGGAAATGGTCTACTTTAATACTAAAATTAATGGGCATGGAATTATAAATAGCCCTCTACTATCATACATTATTCTTTCTAGCTTTTATGATAGCTCACTTTTGTCTCTATTTTAAAATTTGTGATTTATTACTTTCATTGATTAGACTTGCCAGAGGTTTGTCAATGATACTTTTTCATTAAGTTTTTTTTATTTATTTATAAAAGTTTCTGTTAAAAATTCATTAATTTCTGCTTATTGTTATTAATTTTCTCTTGATTAATTTAGGCATTTTATTTGTTTGATAAATTGATTGCTATTTATGTCTTTCAACTTCAGTTTAATTTTCTTTTTAAAACTTCAATGATAAAAATTAAGATGATGTATTTGCCTTTCACTGAAATTATTAGTTTATTCAACAATTCGATTGAGTGTCTGCTAGGAGCCAAGCAATATTTCAGAGGCTGGGGATACAACAGTGAACAACAACAACAAAATAGCTTCATGGAGCTTATATTCTAATAGGAGATGGTGAAAATGAAGTCACAAATGTAGCAAATTACGTCGTATAAAATAAAATGATACATTCTTGAAAAATAATAACTGCAAAAAGGAGAGATAAGGAATTCTGGAGAGTGGAATTTTTAATATAATCAATTTACTGCTTTAATTTTGTCTATATGCATTCTTATTTTCTCCTCTGCCAGTAGTTATTTAGAAGAATACTTTAAATTTTATAGTTGTTTTAGAACTAGTTACTATTCATTTCTACTTTGGGTGAATTGCGGTTAGAGGACGTGAGCTGTGCACTGGTGTGTTTATCTGTGTTTATCGCTGTTTCCTTGGTGGCTATGCCAGTTTGCATTTGTCTTTACAACAGTGCCTGAAAACCCAGCAGAGGGGCTTGAGTAAATAAGGGGCTGATTGATGCCCTGGAACAAGTCCGTAAGAGAAATTCCAGGGATCCCTGGAAGGAACCAGCTCTTCCTCTCTTCTTGCTCTGCACATGTAGAGATGGTGCTGCATTTTGGGTGTCCTGTGTGGGGTCCGGGCAGGAAAGACGAGGAGATGAAGAGGAGGCAAAGGCGGAGATTTGCTAACGTCTCTTAGTTCAGAACTCAACCACAGGGGCCCCACCAGCCACAAGATAGCCTACAGTTAGGTTCTTTCTCAGTTTTCTGGTCTCTATCTTTATTATTATTTTTTTGAGGCGCATTCTCACTCTGGTGCCCTGTGTAGAGAGCTGTGGTGTCCTAGCTCACAGTAACCTCAAGCACTTGGGCTCAAGAGATCCTCTTGCCCAGTTTTTCTATTTTTAGTAAAGACGGGGTCTTGCTCTTGCTCAGACTGGTCTCCAACACCTGAGCTCAAGCAATCTACCTGCCTCAGCCACCCAGAGTGCTAGGATTATAGGTGTGAGCCACCATGCCTGGCATCCAGTTTCTATCTTAGATAATAAAATTTGTAATGATTGTTGGGTAGGGCAACCTAGCAACCTGCCAATAGTACACTCTGAATTGTAACATGTACCAAAGACACAAGAAACTATGTATATTTTTTGTAGGAGTCTTTTTGCCCTATGTTTAAAATTCTTTGTGTCATTGCTTATTTTTTACATATTTGATTCTGTGAGAAGTTAAAAAATGGTCTTATAAAGTCTTCTGGAATGAACATGTTTTTGTTTCTGCTTTCATTTTTAATAATTATTACTTCCTATGCTTTGAAACCATTTTATTGAGTGCTTCAAGGTCATTGATCAGTGTTTATTATGGGCTGATGCTTTTACACCTATTTCTTTCTTCTTGACTTGAATTTTCTTTGTCACAATTTATCCTGCTTCCTTGCTTTAATTTCCACTGAGCTGGAGCATCCTGGCCTATTTTTAATTTTTTACCTTTGTCAGTTTGGTTAAGTACATCTCTTATTTGCATTGTATACTTCCTCATTTGTCTAATTATTCATTCCATCATAAATATTTGCTGAATACCTATGATATGCCAGGGAGCTCTTAATGCCAGGAGACAAAACATGGAGTGTAATTGTGAGACTATTGCATTGCACTGAACAAGTATGACCCATGGGATGTAATCATTAAACAACTTCATTTATATCTAAAGACGTCCATTCCAGTTTATACTGTAGGCCCAGTTCTTTCCTGTGCAAACTTTCTCGTCTCCTTCCTCAGGTTCTAACATATTAAATAATTGGAGGGTCAAAAGAACTCGTGTAGCAGAGGAGGAAAGGCAGGGGCAGAGCCAGGAAAGAAAGAAGAGAACAACAAATTAGGTTTTTCCCACGACGGTTAGTTTGTAAAAGGACTGAAGTGGGCAAGGGAATTATTTTTGAATAGAGTTTAACGTTTTGTGGTATTTACTTGTGATATTAATTATTACCTGAAGAAGATAAGCAAAGTCATGGAACATGCCTTAGATTTCATCTCCGGAGTAGGAAAGAAGCAGGCCCACAGTCATAGTTTCTCTCTCCCTCCCACATCCAGCTAGCCATTTCCCAATTTCTTGCTACAATCTGGGGGTCCAAATTATACTTATTATATTTTATAATTTTATAAATTTTATAAACCTATTTTAGAATTATTTTTCCCACATGCTTTGATTTTTGTACCTGTATTTGCAATAATTATTTAGAATAAATTAGTGTGTTCAATTGATTTTCGTATTTCCAACCAAATTTTTTTATTTTTATTTTTATTTTATTTTATTTTTTTGAGACAGAGCTTCAAGCTGTCATCCTGGACAGAGTGCTGTGGCATCACAGCTCACAGCAACCTCCAATTCCTGGGCTCAAGCGAGTCTTCTGCCTCTGCCTCCCAAGTAGCTAGGACTACAGGTGCTGCCACAACGCCCGGCCATTTTTTTGGTTGCAGCCGTCATTGTTGTTTGGTGGGCCTGGGCTGGATTTGAACCCGCCAGCTCAGGTGTACGTGGCTGGCGCCTTAGCCCTTTGAGCCACAGGCGCCGAGCTGCAACCAAATTTTTTTAGATCATGGACTGCTCATTCTAAATTTATATTACTTTCTCTCTGGCATGGTATATAGTTTTAGTCTTTACTTATCTGAGATAATATAATGTGTCTGTTGTCTAAGTAAATTATCAATAATTCATCAGGATATTGCATTTTTGAGTCTCACACTTTTTCCTTCAAAACTTAAGATCTTTGTTTCATTGTCTTCTGGTGGTGTTACATAAGAAAAGTTCAAGGTGAGGCTGATTTTCTTATTTTGTAGGAAACTAAATTTTCTGCCTGAAAGATTATAGAAAATTTTCAATACCTTTAAAGCTCAGAAAATATATCATAATATTTGATCATTTAATTTTATTAATTTTATTTGGAATATAGTTTGCCTTTTTTATCTGCTTACTCAGCACTTTAAATAAAATTTTCCTGAATTCTGATACCTCAGATTTCTAAACACCTGCAAGTAAATTTAAAAAGAGTATCAAATTCAGGCTCGGCGCCTGTAGCTCAACGAGGCTGGCAGGTTTAAATCCAGCCCAGGCCTGCTGAACAATAGTGACAGCTGCAACCAAAAAAATAGCCGGGTACTGAGGCAGGTGCCTATAGTTCCAACTACTTGGGAGGCTGAGGCAAGAGAATTGCTTAAGCCCCAGAGTTTGAGGTTATTGTGAGCTGTGACACCACCATATCGAGGGTGACGTAGTAAGACTCTCTGTCTCAAAAAAAAAAAGAGTTTCAGATTCAAACACAGGAATCACAGTTCTTCCACATTCATTTCTTTTAACCCAGATATGTTAAAGTAGTAAGAGTGATTAAATAATTTAGTGAAGTCTATTTTTACCTATGAGACCAGATTTATAAAAAAGGATGGTATTATTATGGTAATTCAGGATAAGAGTGAGTGAGGTAGGAGAGGAGATACCTCAAAACTTAGGTTTAAGTTTTTTTTTAAGTATGTTAAAGTACTTGTCTTATTCAGGGAAAAATATAGCATTCATAATTTTCAGAAACTTATAGAAGAAGCATAAAAATGATACAAGAAGAATAAAAATAGAACGAATAACTTTAACATCAGACAAATAAAATTTTACCTATTCAAAGGAAGATGGAAAATCAGAAATAAAGTATAGTAAATAGAAAATATAAAATAAGGCAGCTAAGGAAGTTCTAACATGGCAAAAATCAAAATAAATATGAATGAGTTGAACTTCTGAAAATTTAGATCCCTTCATATTGAATTTTTAAAGTAATGAACAATATCTAACAACATTTGCTTTCTATGTTACAGGGAATTTGTGCGAGATTATGTGTAAATGTTGACGAGGACTGTGGTATATTTCCCAGACTGTAAAGGGAAGCTGAAAAAGAGTTGTGATACCTGTCAGAGCTTTATAATCTCTGCAAAATGGTCTATAAGAAGTGGTAAGGGAAGATGAAATAGTGTGTCAAGCCAAGTTGCCCATCTGGTAGGTCTGTTTTTGATACGTAGTTTCCTTCAAATCACCTCAGGATAGAGTTGGGGATGGTGGAAGCTGTGAGGGATTGCCTAGATTGCCATTCAATGAGTGACTTGTTTGCTCCAATTCCTGTGGGTTTTGCCAGCAGATGTAAAATGTAATTCCGCGCCCAGTTCAACTATCATTCAAGATTGAGTTTAAATATGGACATTATAGTATATTTCAAAACAAAAATAGTTTTATTTCCATAGGCCCTCCATTAAAGAGCTTTTTACAAAGATTTACCCTCACAACAATAATAACTGTAGAGAAGAAGTTTGACGTGTAATTGGTAAACACACCTGTAAATCAATTAATACCTATATATTAGTGTGTAGTTAAAGAGTTATAATTTTATTGTGAGGAAAGAGACAGTGATATCTTTAAATTTTTAATGAACATCCATAACGTTATCAAATTAACTCAGGGAAAGAAGCACCATAGAAGCAAAGGAAAAGCATGGGGAATATGGAACACAATATAGCATAAATAATCCTAAGTATTTCAATAATCACAATATGCTTAAGTGGGTTAAACTCAGTTTTGAGAGTACAAATAAAATATTTTACAAACAAACTATTTACTGCTTATAGACATACTCATAAAATAAAACCACAAAGTATACACTAGATCACACTCAAGGAACCTGTAATGGCAATGTTAAAGTCAACCAAAAGAACACTTCAACCCACAAAGAAAGCATGATAAAATCATGCTTGTGTATAGATTTGACAACATAACCTCAAACTATAAAAAGCAAAACCAAGAGAACTACAAAGAGAAATGTGAAAACCCACAGCCATGGCTGAATTTTAAAAAAAGGAAAAACACTTGATCAAAAGCAGATGCATAAAACAGACTAAAATTAGTAAACATAAACAATACTTGTTCTACTAAATTAAGTGTTTATCATACACAGGCATGCACACATAAAACCTTTTGCCCAATGTGTAAAGAATATACATTATTTTTAGGTATAGATAGAACATTCATATAAATTGAACACGTATTAGATATCAGAGCATAGTTCAACAGATTTCAAAGAATATCACACAGAACATGTTCTTTAACCATAACATAAGTAAATTAGAAAGTAATAACAAAATGATAGTTAAAAAAAACCCCAACCTGGGCAGCATGGCAAGACTCCATCTCTACAAAAAATGAAAAAAGAAAAAGCCTGGCATGGTGGTGTACACTTACAGGCCTAGCCACTAAGGAGGCTGAGGCAGGATGATGGCTTGAGCCCAGGAGTTGGAGGCTACAGTGAGCTATATCACAAGATTGCACTCCAGCATGGGCAACAGAGTAAGATCTTGCATCTAAAAATATAAATAAAATTAAAAAATAAAAAAAACCCAGATACTCCCAAGTAATTTGTGGGTTAGAGAAAACCTCAAAGGAAATGATAAAATATTAAAAACTGAAACAAAAAAACACTACATTTCAAAATTCATAGGATGTAGTTATGATGTTTAGGAAGAAATGTATGCTTTAATGCATTTACTCATGAATGATATAATTATTTCCAATAAAAGATTTCATATTTATCAAGACATAAAAATGAAAGACAGTGAACCCACAGGAAAAAATATAAGATTAGTAACAGGAGGAAAAGAAAACAAAGAAAAATCACTGAGAGGAATACTTAAACCTATTCTTTGAAAAGACAAATTGAAAAATATGTATCATTAAGAAAATGAATCAACAGGGGAAGGGCTGACACTGAGTGAAACACCCCAGCCCTCATTAAGCACCTGAGGTTGTCAGGTATCACCTCTTCCTGCCGGATAGTGGCAGAGAGTGGTGGCCTGGCTGAGGAGACATGTGACTCCCTGTGACTCAGGCAGGTGCAAAACCCCTGGAGGATCTGTTCATTGGAAGGAACTGGGTTATAGCCCTGTGGGGTTACCAGTGACTGGCTATGACAGAGGTGCAAGGTAGGGAAGGAGACATCAACCTTCCCAGACTAATTTATTTGCTGGGTGAGTCCTTCTGACCTCGCGGAGCACAGGAGTGACTTATACTTGAGCTGCCAGCAGACCCTCCCTATCAAGTTGCTGGAAACCTTTTGAACTCTCCCACCTGAGCCCATGCTGACTGGGACAATTGATTTGGACCTCTTGAACTGGGCCAACCACCTGAGGACTATACAAAGTGGTATCCTGGGTGTGTGGTTGTGGAAAGGTTTGATTTTCCTTTTCCAATTGTTGCCTGTGGGGGCAAGGTGACTTAAATGCTGGTAATTCTCCATAGTTGAGACTTCAACCCAGAGTAATTGATTCAATAGGGTAAGACAGAGACCAGTTGAAAATAAGACAGAGCCACTTAGACCTACCATGCCAAGGAGGTCCCCAGTTTCTCAGGCTGTAGCAATGTACGGGTCCTTTGCAAAGCTCTAGTGGAAAAGGTACAGACACCAGTCCCAGCTTTTGGGCAAAGGACTGGCCAATCACTACTCCTGGAGCCCCTAACCCAATTTCTCCTTATCTGCTCATCTAGCCAAACAGTGTAAAATAATCATGGGGCAGAATCAGTGGGAAAGCTCCAATATCATGAATAACCAGAGTAGATCACTCCCCCATAGGGAACAATTTGGCAGTCACAACTGAAGATCCCATTCATAAACAGATGGCTGAGATGTCAGAA
The DNA here is from genome assembly GCA_963573935.1 of Arctocebus calabarensis. Lineage (NCBI taxonomy): Eukaryota > Metazoa > Chordata > Mammalia > Primates > Lorisidae > Arctocebus > Arctocebus calabarensis. The sequence continues at coordinate 20,892 of CAUYON010011034.1, forward strand.
ACTGAATTCAGAATTTGGTTTGCAAATAAGATCAATAAAATAGAGGAAAAGTTGGAATTAGAATTCAAGGAACATTTCAAAAGTTGTCTCAAGAATTCCAGGAATTCAAAGACAAAATCACCAAAGATTTTGATACATTGAGACGTGAATTTGCAGCCCTCAAAGATCTGAGAAATACAGTAGAATCTCTCAGTAACAGAATGGAGCAAGCAGAAGAAAGGATTTCTGACATTGAAGACAAAGCTTTTAAATGCTCCCAAATTTTCAAAGAGGAAGAGAAATGGAGGGCAAAAATGGATCATTCTCTCAGAGATCTCTGGGATAATTTGAAGAAAACCAATATTCGCCTTATAGGGATCCCTGAAAATGACAAAGTGGCTTCACAAGGCACAGAGTCTCTTCTTCATGAGATTATGAAAGAGAACTTTCCAGACATGCCAAGAGATTCTGAAATTCAGATAGCAGACAGTTTCAGAACCCCAGCACCACTCAACCTGAATAAAACATCCCCCAGGCACATCATAATTAACTTCACTAAAGTTAATATGAAGGAGAAAATTCTGAAAGCAGCCAGATGGAAGAAAACCATAACCTACAAGGGGAAGAATGTTAGAATAACTGCAGATCTCTCTGCTCAAACCTGTCAAGCTAGAAGAGAATGGTCATCAAATTTTAATCTCCTCAAGCAAAATAACTTTCAACCCAGGATCCTGTATCCAGCTAAACTGAATTTCATTTATGATGGAGAAATTAAATACTTTAATGACATCCACATGTTGAAGAATTTGCCATAACTAAACAAGCTCTCCAGGATATTCTTAGACATATCCTCCATAATGACCAGCGTAATCCTGCACCACAAAAGAAAACTCACTCAGAACTTTTGATCAGATTCCAACTTCCACAGTGGCGAAAGGATTAAAAATGTCCACTGGACTTTCAAAAAACCTATCAATATTCTCAATTAATGTGAATGGCTTAAATTGTCCTCTAAAGAGGCACAGGTTTGCTGATTGGATATAAAAACTCAGGCCAGATATCTGCTGCATATAAGAATCTCATCTTACCTTAAAACATAAATATAGACTCAAGGTGAAGGGATGGTCATCTATATACCAGGCAAATGGAAAGCAGAAAAAAGCAGTTGTTGCGATCTTATTTGTAGATACAATAGGCTTTAAACCAACCAAAATAAGGAAAGATAAGGATGGATACTTCATATTTGTTAAAGCCTTCAATTATTAATATTTATGCACCCAACAAGAATGTGCCTCAATTTATAAGAGAAACTCTAATAGACATGAGCAACTTGTTTTCCTCCAGCTCCATAGTAGTCAGAGATTTTAACACTCCTTCAGCAGTGTTGGATAGATCCTTCAATAAGAAGCTAAGCAAAGAAATTTTAGATCTAAACTTAACCATTCAATATTTGGATTTAACAGACATCTACAGAACATTTCATCCCAACAAAACTGAATACACATTCTTCTCATCAGCCCACAGAACATATGCCAAAATCGATCACATCTCAGGTCACAAATCTAACCTTAGCAAATTTAAAAGAATAGAAATTATTCCTTGCATCTTCTCGGACCATCATGGAATAAAAGTTGAACTCAGTAACAACAGAAATCTGCATACTCCTACAAAAACATGGAAGCTAAATAACCTTATGCTGAATGATAGATGGGTCATAGATGAGATTAAGAAATTACTAAATTTTTGGAACAAAATGACAATGAAGACATGAATTATCAGAACGTCTGGGATACTGCAAAGGCAGTCCTAAGACGGAAATTTATAGCATTACACACCTTCCTCAAGGAAATGGAAAGAGAGGAAGTTGTTGACTTAAAGGGACATCTCAGGGCAACTGGAAAAGGAAGAACATTCCAATCCCAAACCCAGAAGAAGAAAAGAAATAACCAAAATTAGAGCAGAATTAAATGAAATGGAAAACAAAAGAACCATACAACAGATCAGTAAGTCAAAAAGTTGGTTTTTTGAAAAGGTGAATAAAATAGATAAACCTTTAGCTAACCTAACTATGAAAAAAATAGTAAAATCTCTAGTTTCATCAATCAGAAATGGTAAAGATGAAATAACAACAGACCTCCCAGAAATTCAAAAAATCCTTAATAAATATTAAAAGAAACTTTACTCTCAGAAATATGAAAATCTGAAGGAAAGTGATCAATACTTGGAAGCACGCCACCTACCAAGACTTAGCCAGAACTTAGTGGAAATGTTGAGCAGGCCTATATCAAGTTCTGAAATAGCATCAACTATACAAAATCTCCCTAAAAAGAAAAGCCCAGGACCAAATGGCTTCACATCAGAATTCTACTAAACCTTTAAAGAGGAACTAGTACCTATATTACTCAACCTTTTCCAAAATATAGAAAAAGAAGGAATACTACGCAATACATTGTATGAAGCAAATATCACCTTGATCCCTAAATCAGGAAAAGACCCAACAAGAAAAGAAAATTATAGACCAATTATCACTAATGAATACTGATGCAAAAATATTCAACAAGATCCTAACAAAGAGAATCCAGCAACATATCAAACAAATTATACACATGGCCAAGTGGGTTTTATCCAGGGTATCAAGGCTGGTTCAATATAAGTAAATCTATAAATATAATTCAGCACATAAACAAATTAAAAATGAAAGATCATATTATTCTCTCAATTGATGCAGAAAAAGCTTTTGATAATATCTAGCATCCCTTCATGATCAGAACACTTAAGAAAATTGGTATAGAAGGGACTTTTCTTAAACTGATAGAAGCCACCTACAGCAAACCCACAGTCAATGTGGTATTGAATAGAGTTAAATTGAAATCATTTCCACTCACATCAGGAACCAGGCAAGGTGTCCATTGTCTCCACTGCTCTTTAACATTGTAATGGAAATTTTAGCTATTGCAATTAGGGAAGAAAAGGTGATCAAGGCTATTCACATAGGGTCAGAAGAGATAAAACTTTCACTCTTCACAGATGATATGATTGTATATCTGGAAAACACCAGGGATTCTACTACAAAACTCCTAGAAGTGATCAAGGAATACAGCAGTGTCTCAGGTTACAAAATCAATACTCATAAATCTGTAGCCTTTATATATACCAACAATAGCCAAGCTGAAAAAATAGTCAAGGACTCTATTCCATTCACAGTAGCGCCAAAGAAGATGAAATATTTGGGAGTTTACCTAATGAAGGATGTGAAAGATCTCTATAAAGAGAACTACGAAACTCTAAGAAAAGAAATACCTGAAAATATTAACAAATGGAAAAACATACCATGCTCATGGCTGTGAAG
>CAUYON010011040.1:0-72703 GCA_963573935.1 Arctocebus calabarensis
AATATGAAGCTAATTTATAGCTTTCATATGAAGGCTAAAACCCAATTATAGCACAAGAATACAGGGAAAGGGGAAAGGGAGGGGAGGGGAGGGGAGGGGGGAGGATGGGTGGAGGGAGGGCAATTAGTGGGAACACACCTACGGTGCAGCTTAGCAGGATACTGGTGAAACTTATTAAAGGTAGAGTATCAATGTCTTTATCTAGTGATCAAGAAAATGCCATGAAGGCTATCTGTAACAGTACGATCAAAATATTCCTGAATGTATATGAAGCACATTGTGCCCTATGATTGCACCAATGTACACAATTATGAGTCAATAAAATTATTTTTAAAAAAGTGGTTTCTTCAAAGAGACAAAATCAATAAATCTTTGGTCAGATTAACTAGAAACATAAAAGCAAAATCTTTATAACTTCAATCAGAAAAGAAAAAGAGGAAATAATACATACCACTGAGATACAAGAGATTATGTCTGACTACTACAAGAAATCCTATTCCCAGAAATTTGACAATGTGGAGGAAATGAACCAACACCTGGAATCATACCCTCTCTGTGGACTTAACCAGGAAAAAATAGATCTCTTGAAGAAACTATACTAATCACTGAGATTGAACAAACAATATACAAAATCTTCCAACAAAAAAAGAGCCCTGGACCAGAAGGCTTCACACCAGAATTCTATCAAACCTTCAAAGATGAACTTGTACCCAAACTGACGTACCTATTCCAAAACACTGAGAAGGAAGGAAACTTTCCCACATGTTCTATGAAGCAAACATCACTCTGATACCAAAACTAGGAAAGGACCCAACTAAAAAGAACTACAGACCAATTTCACTAATGAATACTGATGAAAAACACTCAATAAAATCTTAAGTAATAGATTACAGCTATACATTAAAAAAATTATAGTTCACAATCAAGTAGGTTTCATCCCAGGTATGCAAGGCTGATTTAACAAATGCAAATCCATAAATGCAATTCACCATATTAACAGAAGCAAAAATAAAGACCATATGATCCTTTCAATAGATGGGGGGAAAAAATTGATAAACTTCAGCATCCTTTTCTAACAAGAACACTTAAGAACATAGCTATCAGTAGCACATTTCTTAAATTGACTGAAGGCATCTATGACAAACCCACAGCTAATATCATACTAAATGGAGTAAAACTGAAAGCTTTTCCACTTAGAACAGGAACAAAATGAGGATGTCTTCTATCACCACTACTATTCAACATAGTGCTGGAGTTCTAGCTAATGCAATCAGACAAGAGAAGGATAGAAAGGGCATCCAAATGGGGGCAGAGAAGGTCAAACTCTCACCCTTTGCTGACAATATGATTTTATACTTAGAGAACCCAGAGACTCAACCACAAAACTTCTGGAAGTCATCAAGAAATACAGTAATATTTCAGGATGTAAAATCAATGTCCACAAATCAGTAGCCTTTGTGTGTGCCAATAACAGCCAAGTCAAGAAGCTAATAAAAGATACAATTGCCTTCACAGTAATGTCAAAGAAAATGAAATACGTAGAAATATACCTAAAAAGAGAGGTGAAGGACCTCTACAAAAAAAAAATTATGAAATCCTAAGAAAAGAAATAGCAAAAGACATTAACAAATGGAAGAACATACCATGCTCCTGGCTGGGAAGAATAAACTTTGTTAAAATGTCTTTACTACCCAAAGCAATCTACAGATTCAGTGCCATCTCCATTAAAATACTAACATTGTCCTTTGAAGAACTGGAAGAAATAATTCTTCATTTCATATGGAACCATAAAAAAAAAACCTGTATAGCCAAGGCAATTCTTAGTACTAAAAATAATGCCAGAGGCATCACTCTACTGTACTTCAGGTTCTATTACAAGTCCACAGTGATCAAAGCAGCATGGTATTGGCATAAAAACAAAGATATAGACATATGGAAGAGAATAGAAAATTGAGAGATGTAACCAGTCTCTTACAGCCATCTGATATTTGATAAAGCAAACTGGGGGAAAGAACCCCTATTCAATAAATGCTGCTGGGAGAACTGGATAAGCACATATAAAAGACTGAAATTTGACCCTCACATTTGACCACTTACAAAAATGACTCAAGATGAATAAAGATTTAAATCTAAGACTTGAGGCAATAAAAATTCTCAGAGAAAGTGTGAGAAAAACTCTTGATGATGTTTGCCTAGGAAAAGATTTCATGATGAAGACTTCAGTGCCAAACATAACAACAACAAAAATAAATAAATAAATAGGACTTAATTAAACTGAAAAGCCTCTGCACAGCTAAAGACTCAACAGTTAAAGCAAAAAGACAACCTTCCGATTGGGAAAAGATATTGTCAGGGTATGAATCTTACAAAGGCTTGATAACTAGAATCTATAGAGAACTCAAAATGATCAACCAAAAAGAGCAAATAATGCCACCTATCACTGGGTAAGAGACATGAACAGAACCTTCCCTGGGGAAGACAGACAAATGACTAACAAACATATGAAAAAATGCTCATCATTCCTACTCATCAGAGAAATGCAAATCAAAACCACCCTGAGATATCACCTAACCCCAGTGAGAATGGCCCACATCACAAAGTCCCAGAGTTATTGATGCTGGTGTCGGTGTGGAGAAAGGGAAGTACTCTTACACTGTTGGTAGGACTGCAAACTAATATGGCTTCTTTGGAAAGAAGTATGGATTGTCCTCAAAGAACCCAAATTAGAGCTCACATTTGACTCTGCAATCCCACCACTAGGCATCTATCCAAAAGAAAAAGATAACTTTATCATAAAGACATTTGCACTAGAACATTTATCACAGCTTAATTTATAATCGTCAAGATGTGGTAACAATCTAAATGCTCATCACCCCAGCAATGGATTAGCAAGCTGTGGTATATGTATACCATGGAGTACTATTAAGCCATAAAAAATGGTGACTTTGCATCTTTTGTATTAACTTGGATAGAATTGAAACACATTCTTCTTAGTAAAATATCACATGAATGGAAAAGCACTTATCCAATGTACTCAGTTTTATTATTAAGCCACTAGATGATCTAACACACACCCACATAGTAGGAAACCTTAATTCTCTTCCACCTGGGGGAAGGGAGGATGAGGAAGGAGGAAGTTGAGGCAAGATTGGTGTGCTCCCATTTAAAAGGCACAAGATAGGGGTGTATAATTCATCTGTTGGGTACAGAACACAACTACAAGAGGGACTCTACCTACAAAATTCAAAAATTATGACCTGGATGTTTGTACCCTCACATTAATCTGAAATTTAAAAAAAAATTCTGGGCTCAGTATAGTTCCTTGTATTATTCTTATTTACTGGGTCTGCTCTGAAATCATATTATCATCTCTATGCAACTCAACAGATTCATTTAAAAAGAAAGAAATTCAAAGCTTACTAAATGCAGAATATAAATGTCTTCATACAATAACTAAGAAAATGCCATGAAGGGTATGTTAAACAGTTTGATGAAAACATTTCAGATTGTATATGAAACCAGCACATTGTACCCCTTGATTGCACTAATGTACGCAGCTATGATTTAATTAAAAAAAAAATTACTTAAAGAAACCACAATTTTCTCAGGATCTCTTCCTACTAATTACCTTAAATGCTGTCTTCCTTTTAATATATAATAAAAGCCATTTTTTGGTTAAAAAAAAAAAAAGAAAAGGAAAAAAGAAAAATATTCACTAAATTTCCAAGACTTAGGATGAAAAGAAGATTATAAAATATCTCATGAATAATGTTTATGTTATCGGATACAGTGGCTCACCCAGAACTTTGGAAGGCTAAGGCAGAAGGATGGCTTAGCCTAAGAGTTCAAGACCAGCCTGGGCAACATGGTGAGACTCTGTCTCGACAAAAACTTAAAAAAAAAAAAAATTAACTGAGTGTGGTGGTGTGCACCTATATTCCAAGCTATTTGGCAGGCTGAGACAGGAGTAGAGGATCGCTTGCGCCCAGGAGTTGGAGTTTGCAATGAGCCATGATTATACTACTGTACACTAGCCTGAAAGACAAACTGAGACTTATCTCTTAAAAAAAATTAAAAGAGGAAAAAATATATATATTGATTACACATAGATATGATAATATTTTGGATAAACTGAGTTAAATAAAATTATTAAAATTTATTTCATTTATTTTATTTTTTACTTATTTTAATGTAGCTACTAGAAAATGTTCAATTTCACATGTAGCTCATATTACACAAGGGGGGCTGTCTGGAAAGTATCCAGATATATTAACAATGGCAGGACTGTCACCCTGGGTAGAATGCTATAGTGTCGCAGCTCACAGCAACCTCAAACTCTGGGGCTTAAGCGATTTTCTTGCCTCAGCCTCCCAAGTAGCTGGGATTACAGGCACCCATCACAACACCTGGCTACTTTTTTGGTTGTAGTTGTCATTGTTTGGCAGGCCAGGGCTGGAATCAAACCCGCAAGCTCTGGTGTATGTGCCTGGCACCCTAGCTGCTGAGCCACAGGCTCCGAGTCAGCCCCTGTATTTCTTTTAGACAATACTGGTCTAGGCCATCTCTTGTCTCTCTCATCCATGGGAATAACTGTGGTCCTGATTCAACCCCTCTCCAAAGTCCATCTTCCTGGTCCCTAATTATAAGAGAGGTTCAGGAAGAAAAAACTGTCTGGCGCGCCCGTAGCTCAGTGGGTAGGGTGCCGGCCACATTCACCCAGGCTGGTGGGTTTGAACCTGGCCTAGGCCAGCTAAACAGCAATGACAACTGCAACAGCAACAACAACAACAAAAATAGCCAAGTGTGGCTCGGCGCCTGTGGTTCAATGGGCTAAGGCGCCAGCCACGTACACCTGAGCTGGTGGGTTCGAATCCAGCCTGGGCCCGCTAAACAATAATGACGGCTGCAACCAAAAATTAAAAAATGGCCAGGCATTGTGACAGGCACCTGTAGTCCCAGCTACTTGGGAGGCAGAGGCAGGAGACTCGCTTGAGCCCAGGAATTGGAGGTTGCTGTAAGCTGTGATGCCGCAGCACTCTACCCAGGGTGACAGCTTGAGGCTCTGTCTCAAAAAAAAAATAGCCAAGTGTTGTGGCTGGTGCCTGTAATCCCAGCTACTTGGGAGGCTGAGGCTGAGGCAAAAGAATCACCTGAGAGTTTGAGGTTGCTGTGAGCTGTAACACCACAGCACTCTACCAAGACCAACATAGTGACACTCTTGTCTCAAAAAAACACCCTCAAAACTGTGCCCATCTTTGTAGTATAGAAGAGTCTACATATTCCCTGGAGGACTATCCCCACAGGAGAAGTCCAGAGAATGTTTCTGACAGACATCCTGTTCGGACAACCACCCATTTGAGGGTGCAAAGCCTAGAGAATGCAGAGAGCAAACGAGGTCTCCCTCAACAATTCTGCAGGAGTCAGTAGACAGCTCCATGCACACTGCACATACCTCTAATATGATATTTGTCATGTTACCTCATTGGCTTCTTATGTTTCTGTCTCGGCTTTTCCTCTGCACCCTTCTTTCTCACACACAAACACCCCCACCCGCCCAGGTTGTGTTCTTAAAGGTAGAGGCCAATCAAACCTTGATCACCTCCCTGTCTCTAGTACTCAGCACAGTCCCGAGCACACCCGGGACACTTGTCTTTCTCTGGCCCCTGTATCTCCTGCCACATTGACTGATTCTTGCTCTCTGCAGGCTAACGTGGTGGGTCTGTGCCATTCCCTATAGCTTTCTTATCTTTGCCTATGATGAAACCAGAAGATACATCATTCGCCAACGGCCTGGTGGTGAGGATCCCCTGGGCCCTGCTCTGAGTGGTCACCAGTCCCTAACTAGCTCTCCCATCCTGTCCAGTTCCTCCAGACCCACTGGCTTTTTCCCCACCTCACCACCAGGTGTGTGCCATGCCACGATCCCAGCCCCCAACTCTTCGGCTGAACGGCCCTGTTCCCACCAGGCCCCTGTGCCGTGTGTCCAGACCTCAGGCCTCCTCCTGTCTCCCCAGGATGCCTCCCCTGTGCTTGCTCTCAGTTCACACTGGCCTCTTTTCTTCCACAGGCTGGCTGGAGAGGGAGACATACTACTAAACTCGACAGAGGAAGAGCTTCGTGTGAGATGAGGGCGTCAGGAGAAGGGTCAGGGTTATGAGTTTGACATGACATCTGAGAGAGACACTAGGATTAATTACCTTGGATCAGAGAGACAGACCCTACTGGGGCTGGACTGAGGGGATCACAGGCAGAAGATGGGTGGGTTGAGGGGACACCCAGCCTGTGTCTGGCTGGACCCCGGGGGAGGGACATAGTCCTGTTGAGTACAGCAGCCAGTCCAGAGAGTAAAGGTTTAGAATAGCTCTCACCTGGCTGGATGCTGACTTTGGGGTAGCAGGGCTGCCTGTGATGACCAGGTGGAGGAAGTTATTCAGGAACTGTCCAGGCTGGGGAGCAATCCAAATCAGGCATCCAGCCTCCATCTTAAAGTTACTCTCTGATCCCCTGGACAGCAAGGACAGGATAAATGTCTACAATGTCCATCTGGGATCAGAGAGAAGGGAGGGCTGAGAGGAGCATCTGAGCCACACCCTGTAAAGGGAACAGGGGCATCCACACAGGGGGCTGGCAGGGCAGACCCTCTGATCCCTCGCTGGAGTCCCCAGATCAGCCTGCAGACCACCGAGTGGTGCCGGAAAAAACCTGGTTTTGTCCGTTAAGAGCCTGAGATCCAGAGAAGGCAAGTGACTGGAAATGGCCACCAGTGAGTGGCCCTCTTCAGCGGAGGAAGGTCTAAAGGAGAAAGAACTCCAGCCAGACTGCTGGCCCCTGCCCCTCACCCTCCATTGTTAAGGCACCTTGAACCCATCCCATCCCCCAGCTTGTTTTCTCTGGTGTAGCCTGAAGCAGATCTATGATATTACAGGTCTCTGAGGCACTGGGGGCCTCACTTCAGGCAAAGCACCCTGCCCCACTGTACCTCACCCATCACAGGGAGATGGATACTCCTTCAAGCTGGGCCTCCCACATCCCTTCTGGGATGAGGAGAAGTCATGGGAGCCTTTCTTTCCTGCCACCTTCATCTTGGCGGTTCTTCTGCTCCCTTCCCCCACTCACTTGCCTTTGCTTTGTAAACCCTTCCACTTTGTCCTTGGCCAGCTCATTCTCAGACCTCTTTCAGAGTAGAGGGTTGACTACACTCAAAAGAAGGCAGGGGGTGAGAGAGAGATGCTAAGGAAAGCTGTGAGCAAATCTCCAGCTGTCAGCAAAAGCAAATCCCACGTATATTAAGTGACTGAACACCATGCCTAACACTGGACAAGGGGTTTACACACACCATCAGTTCACAGATATTTTCCTAACACCCCACCCCATTTTATAGATGGGAAAACCAGGATCTTTCTGATTCCAGAACTTGTGCCCCCTTAACTACTTTTTTTTTGTTGTTGTTGCAATTTTTGGCCAGGGCTGGGTTTTTTGTTTGTTTGTTTGTTTTTTGTACTTTTTGGCCAGAGCTAGGTTTGAACCCGCCACCTCCGGTATATGGGGCCAGTACCCTACTCCTTGAGCCACAGGCACCGCCCTGCCTTAACTACTTTTTATGCTAGTGTTTTGATGAGGGCTGGGTCAATAATAGGCAAATAAACAAAACAAAACAAAAATAGGATAATGATGGAGGAGAGTTGTGGATGGGTCTAGAGGAGGAACGGTGGTGGCCAGCAAGGAGGAGGCCACCTACTGTCCCCTTATCAGCCCCTCCTTAGAGGTCTCTCCCACTCCTGGTCCTCTCCCTCCTCCAACACAAGGTCTCCCAGGGACGAGGCTGTACCAGTCTGGGGTCCTTCCACAGTTGCTAACGCAGCTGAACCAGACCCTGAAAGATCGAGGGGCCAAGGGTATACATGAGTGGGCTGGGAAGGGGGTGCACCGAGGGGTCAGCTCCTCAGGTTTCAGTAGCAGGAGCTTCGGGTGTCTGGTGGGTTAAAAATACAGAGGCCCCAACTCAGGGTCATTTGACACCATTGGCTGAGGCTTGTTAAGCCCAAAGGCCTGAAGGAAAGGGGAATGGGGAGAAAGTAGAGAGCAAGCATCAGACAGAGAAGGATGGGGATGAGTGCTAGAAAGGGTAAGGGTGGAACTGGAGCCCAAGAGGGCAACAAGAGGGAGCAGGATGGAAAAAAAGGTCTAGTAGCTACAGGACAGCACTAGGAGATGGAGCAAGCCCAGGCCACCAAGGAGTCCCATCTCATACCTTTGGGGGTATGAAATGTCAGATTCATGATATTACAGGTCCTATATCCCATTGTCTCTGTGCAAATGCATGCCCCTCCAGAATACAGCAGAAGCACAAAATTGGGGCTGGAAGTCATCTATCTCCTCTCCTTCTGGGTGGGCCTGCCCATCTCTCCCAGATGTCTTTGCTCCGGCTGTATGTCTCTGGGCACATCACTCTTCTAAGAGACCAGGAAATGGGATTCTGAGGTCTCTTCTACTCTAACGTGCTACACTTAGTCAGCTCTGGCATCCCCAGCCACAGTGACAGCTGTCTCTCTTGGACCAACTCCTGCAGCGTTCTTGAGGTTTTTTGCAGCCTCCTTGCTTAGCTGTTTAAGGTCCCTCCCGTGGGAGTGTGGAAAGTTATTCTGCTCACATAATACAATGCTCCTACAATAAACACTGTTCTTCCAGACTCACATAACTCAGGGTGGGGTGGGGGCATCAGATTTGAACATGGAGAGCATAGTCTCCCTCATGCCCATTTACCTGTGCATGGTGAGAGCTCTATGGGGCCATAAAGAGGATCCTTCCTTCCGAAGAACCTAGAACTGAATTTACCCACTCTGTCCTCACTTCCAAGCTGGGAACCAGAAGTTAAAGCCCCTACCACTCAACTCTGCCTTGGGTCGCAGGTGCACAGAATCAACAACCTAGGTTCAGGGTGCAGGGCTGACTGCTTCATGTTTTCCTAATGTTAATCTCACCCCCTCCCCAAATTTGTATCTGATCCTCTTTGTCTTGCCAAAGACATAGGAATAAATAGAAGTTATTCATGCAACCTGGTAGACTCAATCCTTCCTACTATGCCCTAGAAAACCAAGTCCTATAGGATCAGAAGAGAGAGTGCACACATAAGGTGGCAGCCAAATGACATTTCCCTTCTCCTTATGGGCCTTATGGGCAGAGAAACCCCACATTCATATCTCCGCAGGACGATATGTGGGCCAACCCTGTGCTTCCCCTGCAATCCTGAGTTAGAGGAGTGCTGAGTGAAGCCAAGGAAACTGGCTGGAGCCGGGCCAGGTTGCCAGTCTTGGACACAGCTCCATCTTTTATTCAGAGAATGACCTCATCTTTGGTCCTGGTTCTTTAAAGGGAAGCGCAGAGGGTCTCTTCCCTGCAGCCTGGATTGCAATTTTACTGCCTCCCTTTCCTCCATAGGATCAAAGAGACACTTAACCTACTGACGATTCCCAGGTTTTAAGATGTCGTGTCAATACCACTTTTATCCCAGATCATCAATTTAGCCCCTGATCCAGGTACCTCCTCCTTTTCCCTGATCCAGATACCTCCTCTTTTCCACCTACATTTAACTACTCTCTAATTACTCTTGCCCAGCCCTCAGCTCTCCCTAGTTACCCCTACACTTCCCCTCCCCCAGCCCCAGCTTCATTTACCTCCGACTCATCTGGTCTTATTTTTAGCTTCAGCGTCTCTCCCTTTTCCTTTCTTAATATGGCGATGAGCTCTTAGTCCAGCATGGGGACAGGGGCTGAGGAGCCCTGGAAACTGGGGGAGGGGAGGGAAGGAGCCACTGGAGCCTGGGGGAGAACGTAGGAGGTGGGAGGATTCCAGCCCTCATGGAACTGTCCTGGCCTCAGAAGGTTATCCATCTCTCCTGCCAACCACAGAGACATATTTAGACAGGACCAGGTGGAGACTGAGGGGTGCCAATTTCAGGGGGCAGCTCTGGTTCCATCCCCGCCCCCTGCTCCTATTCCTCATCCTGACCCTTTTTCTCTTGGCTCCATCGGCAGTTTCTCCAAGACCCAGCAGTGTCCTCTGTCCACTGCTCTGGGCCATTCCACACCCCACCCCCACCTTGAACCCCTAACTCAGGATTCGGGACCCAGGGGCCCAGCTAAGCTCTTCTGGACCAGGAGAGCAGACCCAGATCTCACTACCTCCATGAGCACTACAGACAAGATGGGAGCCAGAGCTGTGCCCAGTTTGCGGCTGGTACTGCTCTTATTGCTGGTGCTAGGGACTCCCAAGTCAGGGGTACAGGGGGAGGAAGGCCTGGACTTCCCCGAGTATGATGGTGTGGACCGTGTGATCAATGTCAACGCAAAGAACTACAAGAATGTGTTCAAGAAGTATGAGGTGCTGGCACTCCTCTACCATGAGCCCCCGGAGGATGACAAGGCCTCACAAAGACAATTCGAGATGGAAGAGCTAATCCTGGAGGTGAGTGGGGGCTATAGGCCTGCAGAGTGTGCCCAGTCCCTCTCTGCAGTCCCCTACCTTATGCCCAGGCAGATCTCTGAGAATAGGATCTAGGGGCAGGGGGAAGTGTGGCAGGTCCCCTGTCATGACCAACAGGGCACAAGTAGCACATGGCCTTGGCCAAATGCAAAACAGAGACTCAGGAACTCCCCAATACTATCCTAGCTAGGTAATTTTGGGAGGGGGTGCTGCAGGGAGAGAGCTCCACTGTCTGCTACAGGAGGCTGGCAGTAACAGGCCTAGGTTTGACCAGGATGGGTGTGGGAGGCAGAAAAAGAAAAAGACAGCATGTAGGGACAAGGGGAGACTGCTGTGCAGTGCATTGCAGCCCCCACCCCACCAAAGCACTTTCCTAGCCACAACATGTCCCATCTCCACACAGTTAGGGGTTGCACCCCAAAGAGATTCAAATTGAATATAAATGGAAATGTTATTGATATCTTATTTGCATGTCATTTAATGGCTAGATGTTTAAATATTTCTGAGAGACCATGCCTCCCATTTGCCTCCCAGACCCCTTTCTCTTCCTCCCCTCCCAAATTCCCCGTCATTCCCACTGATCAAGCTGTATGCCTTCACTGGAACATTCTTAGTCAAAGGAGGATACAGACTGCCTTCCCCACCTCCTCTTTGTGGGAAGAGTTTCCTCATCCCGAATATGATTGTAGGCCCAAAGGGGAAAGGAGTTAACAAAATAAATAAATTAATAAAAATAGAAAAAGCCTATCTAGGGGGATGACTGGGAGATGTGATCACACACACCCCTCTAGGAGCTGGGACGTGCTGAAGTTTCTTTGTTCAGACTTCTGTGTCTCCTTCCCTGGTCTGGTGTGCAGTAACCCCCAACTCATCCAGAGCTTGGAGCATTTCAGGGTGACACACTAGACCATGGCTGGCATTTTTATGTGCCTCTGCTGAGTGCTAGAACCTGTCATCTGATTAGTGAGCCAAACATTTTTACCCTGAGTGCTCAGTCTTCCTGGCCTTCCACCTGTCAACTGCCTCCCTTCCCACCCTCCTGAGAATCACGGTGGCTAAGCCTGTGCTGAACGTGGTGAAACTGCAAGCTATGCCGGCAGCAGAGTGAATCAGGATTAGGAGCTGAGCTGGGAGGCTTGGGGGGACAAGGCCCCGCAGACATGACTGTCCACAGCCTAAGGAAAGGCTGAGTAGAATGTGAAAGGGGCACACTGGGTCTGGATGAGGACAGCTGTGCAATCCCTGCCAGTCTCACTCCCTCCCAGGGTGATGAGAGGTGACCTCTATTCTCAGCTCTTGGCCTTCTCATTCCTCAGCAACATGCCCAGGGCCATGCCCACCCTCCTGCCCTTTAAAAATCTTCCCATTGGGAGTCATTCTGAAGAATCCCAGGGACTTCCAACATCACGCTATCCTGAGCCTAGTGTTTGTTTGATCAGGATGGAGGGCAGGGCCTGACCCTTGAGGAGGGACAGAACCCTCAGACTTTCTGCAGCCAGATGCCTCAGCATCCTCAGGAACCAGGCAGTGTGCAGTGTCCTAAAGCTCAATGTAATAAGCATACTGCAAAGTAGCAATAAATACTCATGAACCAGAGACAAGGTGAGGTTGTAAAGAACTTATTCTGGATCTTAGCATAGGGTCAAGATCAACTAATATTTCCTGCAACCTAACTGACCCAACTTCAAAGTATGAGATGAGGAATAGTGGTTAATAAGAATTCCAGGAGCTAATTTTAACCCTAACCCTCCCTTCAGTTAGCAGCCCAAGTCTTAGAAGACAAGGGTGTTGGCTTCGGGCTGGTGGACTCTGAGAAGGATGCAGCTGTGGCCAAGAAACTAGGTAAGGAAGTAGCAGAGAGAGGAATGTGGCTGTGACCCTGTGGGAGGTCTCTAGTGGAGAATGTGTTGAGTAGGTCTTGGAATCTGGGAGGCTAGGGAACTCCTCCACCAAGTTTATCCTGGAAGTGGGGGAGAAAATATGAAACTGTGAGAGTTATGGCTGGGGCTTCTGGCCTCTCTATTCCTTACAGAGACCCAGAAAGAAGCGAGGGAGGAATTCTCTATACTTACCTTAAGAACATGGCTAGGTGCTGGGTAAAGGGGAGCCAAGGGCCACAGGCCAGCCTTGCAAGGCCTCTGCAAGCTCCTGCTCTGGCCCTCCCCATCCAGAGGGGCGGCTAGCGTTACAGCGCCCGGCCACCAGGGGGCAGCACAGAATTGAGCCTGGACTCCCGCTGTGGATGGGAGCGGGGCGCTAGATAATAATGAAGTCATCTGGTCAGTACCAGCGAGTTAAGGGTTGGCCTGGGAACCAGCTGCCGAGTCCTCAGAGGGCTAGCCTGAATACCCATCTCTGGTAGTGCAGGCAGGGAAAGGAAGGAATCTTGCTAAAATCTCTCTCGCTACCTGATGGCCCAGCTTCTCCTAGAGCCCAGGGCCAGGTCAGCACTGGATGTTGGGGGACGTGGATATTGGGACGTGGATGTTGGGGGTGTCAGCACTAAGGGGCTGTGGTGGGGGTTTCAAAGTGTGAGCAGGGGATGCAGGGTCCTGGGGGATTACCGGGTGGGCTGACCCAGGATTTGGACACTTGGGTCTGTGGGAAGGTTGAGATCATCCTGGTCACCCCGGCTCACCCCCCAGGACTAACTGAAGAGGACAGCGTCTACGTGTTCAAGGGGGACGAAGTCATAGAGTACGACGGAGAGCTTTCTGCTGACACCCTGGTGGAGTTTCTGCTGGATGTGAGGGCTCCCCGTGGCAGGGCCGCCTTGTTAAAACTCCACTGTCCTTTAGTGCCCGCCACCCCCTTACGCCACACAGAACACACATCTCACATACCACAAACACAGCACACACATCACACACACATTTCACACCACACACACATCTCACACACCACACATATCTCCGACCCCACATCCCACACCACACATACACAACAGAAACACATCTCACACACACTGCACACATACCACACATACACAACAGACCACACACTACACATACATACCAGACATCTCACACACACCACACATACTTCTCTAACACACACACACACCACACATACATACCAGACACATATCACACACAAGCACACACCACACATACACAACAGACACACATCTCCCATACACACACACACATCTCACACATACACAACAGATACACATATCTCACACACATGCACACACCTCTCACACACACCACACACATCTCACTCCCACTATTCACATCTCACACATCACACACAGACACCTCATACACATACTTCACACACCACACACACATCTCATCCCTTCTTCTAGCCCCACCACCACCACCACCACCTTGTCCCTGACCCCTGACCTCTCAGTGAGGACAGAGACTCACTCTTTTTTTAATGTCCTTGCTCCTTCAGGTCCTAGAGGACCCCGTGGAACTGATTGAGGGGGAACGGGAGCTGCAGGCATTTGAGAACATTGAGGATGAGAACAAACTCATTGGCTACTTCAAGAGCAAGGACTCAGAGCGTGGGTAACCCTCATAAAGGACCCCCTCTCGCCCCCAGCCCTGTCTTCCCACACATAGGGTCAGCTCTTCCTCTGGCTGCCGTCAGCTTCACCAACTGCTCTGCCCTCCCTCTGCAGGAGAACCAAACACTCCAGCCTGCTCCTTTCCCCCACTACAGCCCTCTGCACTCTGCCCACTCTCAGAGGACTAGAGGGCTGAGTCTCAGAATGAACCCCACCAGCCAAAGAAGTGGGGGAAGCAAAGGGGGGTGCCCCCAAACCAACGCTGGTTCCCTCAGAGACTGACTCTGCATTCCCCCTTCAGATTACAAAGCCTTCGAGGATGCTGCCGAGGAGTTCCATCCCTACATCCCTTTCTTCGCCACCTTCGACAGCAAGGTTCTCATCCCACGGCTGCATCTTTCCCGTGCTCCTCAGATGCCCTCCAGCCTCCTCTCCCAAACCGCAGAGGGACCTAGTCCCTTCCCACACACTGACATCCCCACCCAGCTCCCAGGCTCCTCCTGCTCTACAGATTTTAGAGCTGAAGAGGGACTTTAGTTTATCTAACACACTCTTCTCAGAAGCCCAGAGAAGTTTAATACTTGTCCACTGTCACAGAGCAGCGTCAAGGATCCAAGTTTTCTGACTCCCTTTCTAACATTTGTTCCCTTGTCATACTGCCTCTCACTGTGACCCCATATCACCTGCTGCACTCACTCTTGCCCGCTCTCTTAAAGGTGGCAAAGAAGCTAACCCTGAAACTGAATGAGATCGATTTCTATGAAGCCTTCATGGACGAGCCTGTGACCATCCCAGACAAGCCCAATAGTGAAGAGGAGATTGTCAACTTCGTGATGGAGCATAGGAGGTAGGGATCAGGGGCACCCCTGGGCAGGGCAGCCAACCCCCACACCAGAGCTAGGTCACCACCACTGAGACAGGCTTGTCTTACCTAGGGATGAACGAACGTCTGGGCACTAGTGCTCACTGACACACTGATACTTGTCACTATATTATTTTGCGCCCTAGTGGTTAACCCTGCTCCCTACACAGAGAAGGTTCTCCATAAATGTGTGTGGTTCACTGTGACATGGCCTGTGACTTAAATAATCCCTACCAACAAAAGACAGTGGAATGCCTGTGGCCTGCCACAAGCTGCTATGCACTTTCTATCTCTATTATTATATTTAATCCTTGTGGCCCTCTCAACGAAAGAGGTCCCTCAGGTAATGTCAGAACTTGGGACTTCATCTCTGGTGCATATTCCTCCTAACACATTATCCTGCAACAGTGGTTCTCTGCCGGGGTGGAGAGAGTGCTGAGGTGGGCTCAGGACAGCCCCCCAAGCATAGAATTGTCTGGCCCCAAATGTTAATGGTGCTGAGGCTGAAAACCCTGCCCTGTGCTCACATACAGTTCCCTTTCCTCACTCCACATCAGTGTGAATGCTACTTACTCTCTCCCACCCACTAGATAGTGGCCCCTTCAGCGGGACCAGAGCATGTCCCCAGGCCCAGCACCTAGCAGAGTGCTTAGGATACATCAGGCACTCAATCACATTAGATGAGTGAATGAGTAAATAAATGAATGGATGAATACCCAGATGTCCCATTCTTACCTTTCTTCCTGTCCCCTTGCCCATCCGCACCTCTCCCACGGCTTTAACCATGCAGTGATCTGGGCCTGGTGCCCAGAGCTAGGCTTTGCCAGATGGCTTTGTTCTGGGCCACAAGCTGTCTGTGCCTGAGGCCTGACCCAGAGGCAGCCTCTACTGTTAGGACCCTCTGGAAGGGGGTATCCCTCTCGCCCACTGAGTGATGACCCTCTGTCTCTGCTAGATCAACCCTACGGAAACTGAAGCCTGAGAGTATGTACGAGACCTGGGTGAGTTCTCCCCGCCAGGGCCAGGCCCATGGGGACTATGGGTGGCTAAAGACTCAAGGCCTAGAAACACTGCCTCTGCTGCTCCTCAGGCGCACGTGTAAGAAAAACAGTGCATCGGCAAAGCAGAAGGTTCTCTATTCTGAAGAACAAGTCAGGAATCGGAAGACAGACACAGTGGGTGAAGACAAGGGAGGAGCCCCAAACCCTGGGGATAAGGGATTACCAGAGAGGCCTGGGGGTCTTGGAGCTGAAAGAGACAGTGTCACTTAGAAAAAGAGTTACTATCACAAGAATATATCTGGTCCAGAAGCCGGATTACACAAAATTCAGGTTCAGGGAACATCTAGGATCTGTCCTGGGCACTGTGACTTCAAGGAGCACATTAAGGACCCCTCTCCATCCTGCTCTCCCTCTCTCCCCCACAGGAGGACGATATGGATGGGATCCATATTGTGGCCTTTGCAGAGGAAGCCGATCCTGGTGAGGAAGAGTTGGGGGGCGTAGGCTGGGGAGTGGGGCAAGTGTGTTTAGGCCTCCCTGGGAGGCATTTCCGAGGAGTTGGCAAAAGCAGCCTGGGGCCAGGCATGTGGCGATGGGAGCAGGGAAGTAGGTCTGCACTCCTCTACTGTGTCCCTTTCCTCTCTACCCTATCTCACATTTCTCACTTGTGTTTCCTCCAAGATGGCTTTGAATTCTTAGAGACTCTCAAGGCTGTGGCCCAAGATAACACTGAAAACCCTGATCTTAGCATCATCTGGGTTGACCCTGATGACTTCCCGCTGGTAAGAGACAAGGCCCAGGCCCTGCTCTCTTGAGGTGGGGCCTTAGACTGTGGTACCTTCTTAGGGAGGGCTTTGTTTCAGAGTTCCTGTCCCCATCTCCTAGCTGTGGGACCCCAGGAGGTGATGCCTGCTGCATGCTCAAGGGCACTCTGGGCACAGAAAGCCTCCTGAGCAGAGGAAACAGTGGGGGGTGAATCACACTCGAACATAACACACAATCCCAGAGCAGAGGCTGGACAGGAAGCTGCATGCCAGGGCTGCCTCCTAAAGGAACCCAGAGTTATGGTGAGCAGATGGGCACAGCAGCCCTGAAGACACAGGGTACACACAGGTACACACGGGTGCACACAGGTACAATACTCAACCACAGAATCACAGCACAGAGGTTCTATATTTCAGGAGTTGGCTTTGTTCCCAGATGAACCCCCACACCTAGCACTTGTTACTGAGCAAGTAACTGAAAGAACAACACAAACATGAGGAACATTGGTGATCAATGGGATAACTACTTTATTTTAGAGCTGTAGAAACTGAGAGCCACAGAAAAACAGCAACTTGATCTTCACCACAAGGTCAGTCAGTAGCAAAGTCGAGATCAGAACAGCAGCCTCCTGTCCAGCTTTCCTTAGACAGAGGCCCAAGTGCCTGGCCGGCCCCCTGATCTCTCCCTCTGTGCGCTCTGCTCTTCTGCTCAGCTCTGCCCACCTCGGGTCCCACAGCTGGAATCATTTCCCATCCACTGCCAGTTCATGCTGTCCACTCTGTTTATCCCTGGGCTGACCTTCACACTCACCCTCCTGGACTCATGTGCTCCTAAAATCCATTAAGTTGCCATATTTGGATCTCTCTACAGCTGGTCCCATACTGGGAGAAGACATTTGACATCGACTTGTCAGCCCCACAAATAGGAGTCGTCAATGTTACTGATGTGAGTTTCCTTCCCTCATTCCTGGTTGACCCACAACTCCATTTCCTAGCAGAGCTAGCTCTCTTCCTCTCTGCTAACCAGGAACTGAGCCTTTCCTAGAGGAAACAGATAGTCCTATCTAACAGCTGGATGGACTTGGAGATTCACAATCGGAACAAGCCTCTGTCCTCACCCATTGGAATCAGTGACTCACCCTTCAAGGCCCAGCTCGAATCCTTTCTCCTCCATAGCCCAGATATCCCACTTAGAAGCATTCCCTCCCTGGCACACCCAGAGCTCACTAGGCATTGAGAATATGATGTTTGTGTGGCTATATATGTATTATGACTTTCTCTTCCAGGAGACTTTGAGCTTGTTGAGGGCAGAAGTCTTCTCAGGCACACATGTTAGGTGTTTAAAAAATGTTGAATTGAATGAGCCACAAACTTTCCTCTCATAGAATTCCCAGGCTGATTAGGTAGGCAGGTATTAACTATAAGGCCAGATCTTATAAATTTTATAATAAAGATACAAATACAATACTAGAAAGATACAGAAATCAAAGTGATTTCTGCTTAAAGAATCAAAGAAGAGTTTAAAAGTGACATTTAAAATGAATACTATGGGGCTGGGCGCACTGACTCATGCCTATAATCCTAGCACTCTGGGAGGCTGAGGTGGGTGGATCACTTGAGCTCTTGAGTTCAAGACTGGCCTGAGCAAGAATGAGACCCTGCCTCTAAAAATAGCTGGGCACTGTGTCGGGCGCCAGTAGTCCCAGGTACTCGGGAGCCTGAGGTAAGGGGATCACTTGAGCCCAAGAGTTTGAGGTTCCTGTGAGCTATGACACCACGGCACTCTAGTAAGAGAAGAGTGACAAAGTAACACTCTGTCTCATAAATAAATGAATAAATAAAAAGAAAATGAACACTGTGTATAACATATAAGATTTCAAAAAGTGATGACTTGGAGGTCATTTCCAAATTAGGAAAAAGCAAGATCAAAATATTAAAAGTAGGAAAATGAGTGTCAGATTCAAGAAAAGGCCAATAATGTGTATGGCTTGAGAATCTAGAACTTATTCAGACAGTACTGGAAGAGCAGTTTGTGAGAAGCCATGAATGATGAAGAGTTACTGACTTTATCTTACAGACAATGAAAAGCCACCAAAGGCATGATAGAGAGGTCTATTGGGCCAGGTGCAGTGACTCACATCTGTAATCCTAGGCTCTAGGAGGCCCAGGCAGGAGGATCATTTGAGGTCAGGAGTTTAAGACCAGTCTGAGCAAGGGTGAGACCCTAAGTCTACAAAAATTAAAAAATTTAGCGAGGCCTTGTGGTAGATGCCTATAGTCCCAGCTACTTGGGAGGTTGAGGCAGGAGGAATCCTTGAACTCAGGAGTTTGAGAGTGCTGTGAACTATGAGGCCACTGCACTCTAGTAACAATGACAAAGTAACACTCGTCTCAAAAAAAAAGAGAGAGAGAAAGCTATTTTAGGAAACTTAATGAGCAAGAGCATGGAAGGCCAACTGAAGGGAGAAGTCTTGACTCCTCTAGCTTTTCTTTCCACTCTGATCTGTCACTATTTTAACCTACATCCTCACCTGGACAGTTTTCCTGGCCATTGATAGGTGAAAGGTAGGGACTGAATGTAGGGAAGACTACAGAATCCAGTAAGTGGGAGGACAGGTCCAAAGACGTGGTGGGGCTAACTTTGTCCCCTGCCTATGCTGTCTTCCAGGCAGATAGCATATGGATGGAAATGGATGATGAGGAGGACCTACCTTCTGCTGAGGAGCTGGAGGACTGGCTGGAGGATGTGCTATCAGGAGAGATCAACACAGAAGATGATGATGATGATGATGACGATGATGACTAGTTGCTATGGCAACCATCTCCCAGCCCCACCTGCTCTCCTCATGCTTTCTCCTGCCTTCCTTGTCTCTTTCCCTGATGTCTTCCAGGGACAATAGGTCATTTTCTGTCTTAGGGATAATTGGGGTCTGTTGCTGGATGCTGAGTCCTTGCCCCCATGATGAGGCAAGGAGCTACTTTCCCTCGACACCAGCCCAGCTGTCTCATGTGACTTCTGTTTCTTATCCCATAACTTACCTGTCTCTGTTAATTGTCTCTTCCCTCAGTCCCCATGCTCTTTCTTATGATTCTTCTCTTGCCCTATCTATGGGCTTCCATCTTCTGTCCCCCCTCTCTCTATGCACAGCCTTCCCCCAGTCCCTCAAATCCTGTATCCTTCAAGCTGTCCTGCCCATGGCCAGGAGAAAGGGAGGAACTGTGTTGGGGCTGTATGTCAGCAATCTTTTGTTAATGTATTTGGGTCAAATGAGAGGCCTCAATAAAGAGATCTGGGGCAGCATGAGCAAGTATTTGTTGATGAAGTCTCACCTCTATGGCTGGAGGAGTGGCCTCTCTCTGATGGGGGATTTAAGTGTGGGTGCCTCATTAGTAATGAGCTAGGGAACTGTGAGAGAAGGCAGTTGGGGCTCCCTCTAGGCAGTTATCCCAGACAAGCCTGGAATATTTATTTGCTTCAAGTCAACAAGCCTTTTCGGAACACATGGTGTTTGTCCAGTGCCACTGTTAGGCATTGGGAGAACAGAGAGTGCCAGGCCTATCCTTGCTCTTGAGCTGATTTGCCCCACTGAGAATTCAAGACAAGCACACTAAACAAGTGAAGAAAAGCACAAAGCTATCTGTAATTAAGTGATTATGTGTTGCTTGACAGCCCCTTCCCTGCAGGTCTTATTTGAACATCAAGACTGAGCCCCAATTATACTACACACTTCCCCAGTGAGGCCTTCCCTGAGGCTGCCCTGCGCACTTGCCCTCCTCTGGGTCCCTGCTGCGCGTCCCATGCATACCTCTATTCTAGTGCTCAGCACATTCTAGGACAGTTCTTCCTCTGCGTGTCTGTCTGCCCCACTAAACTACATGTGCCTTGAAAGTGGGAACCCAAGCTTTTTCTTTGCTTCCACAGGGCCTGGCACTCAAAAAGTTTTCTCTAAAAAAGGTTTGTTGAAAGAACAAAGAAAAGAACAGAATGGACTCAGAAAAGATAGATCAGAGTGGGCTTGATAACTTCATAAAGGAAGCAAGCCCTTTCCAGGATTGAAATTGAAGAATAGGATTTCATTGGAGACAAAGGATTTGGGGAAAAGACATTTCAGTTGGGGAAAACATCAAAAGCACTGGCAGGATGTGATTGTCATATTGGGGGCACACAGTCAAGAGGAAAAGCTCACACTGTGGCTGTGAGGCTGGGTTACAGGAGAGTTATTTACTTGATCCTGTGAGCTGAGGAGGAAGGGGCAAAATGGAATCTGTAGTGATGAGCAGAATGGACGTGGGGCACCTGTGGTCCTAGCTACTTGGGAGGCTGAGGCAAGAGAATTGCCTAAGCCCAGGAGTTGGAGGTTGCTGTGAGCTGTGATGCTACAGCACTCTACGGAGGGCAATAAAGTGAGACTCTGTCTACAAAAAAAAAAAGAATGGATGTGGGGAAAAGAGATGATGGAGACACCAGATGTAAGGAGCTCAGCTCACTATCAGGGACTGCTAAAACAATAAATGGAGTAGAACTGGCAGAACATGGACCCAGGTGGTAGTCATGGAAATGGAGAAGAGATGTTTTGTACCATGGGGTTTCCTCAGATCTCAGTTTGCCAGAGTTCTTGGCAAGAAAGGGCCATGGTCACTCTGAACAGCCCAAGGATGCAGGGAACCTAAAGTAATTTGGGAGTGGGGAGGTGGGAAGACTGAAGAGCTAAACAAGCCTGTAAATTCAACAAATGCTATATTTTTCATGGCTGCATCAGGTTGTGAAAGTGTTGCTGGGAGACTTGGAGGATCTCTAAGTGTGAAAAGATGAAGGCTGGCTGTGGTGACTCACGCCTGTAATCCCAGCACTCTGGGAGGCTGAGTATTACTTGAGTTCAGGAGTTCCAGACCAGTCTGAGCAAGATTCCATCCTTCACACTGTAGGATGTAGCTGTAGTCCCAGCTTCTTGGGAGGCTGAGGCAAGAGAATTGCTTGAGCCCAAGAGTTTGAAATTTCTGTGAGCTATGACACCACAGCACTCTACTGGAGCAAGAAAGTGAGACTCTGTCTCATAAAAAAAAAAGAAAGCAAAGCAAAGAAAAAAGAAAAGAAAGGCTCAGTACCTGTAGCTCAGCGGCTAGGGCGCCAGCCACATACATCAGAGCTGGCAGGTTCGAATCCAGCCCAGGCCTGCCAAACAACAATGACAACTACAACCAAAAAACTAGCTGGGCATTGTGGCAGGCACCTGTGGTCTCAGCTCCTTGGAAGGCTGAGGCAAGAGAATCGCTTGAGCCCAGGAGTTTGAGGATGCTGTGAGCTGTGATGCTACTAGCCCTCTACCAAGGGCAATGAAATAAGATTCTGTCTCAAAAAAAAAAAAAAAAAAAGAAAAGAAAATATGAGGTCTGAGATTAGGAAGTTCTCACTCTTCACAGACAAATTCAGGAAGCACTCTTTTTTTTGAGACAGAGCCTCAAGCTATCACCCTGGATAGAGTGCTGTGGCATCACAGTTCACAGCAACCTCCAATTCCTGGGCTCAAGTGAGTCTCTTGCCTCTGCCTCCCAAGTAGCTGGGACTACAGGAGCCCGCCATAATGCTGGGCCATTTTTTAGTTGCATCCATCATTGTTGTTTGGTGGGCCCCAGGGGCTGGATTCAAACCCGCCAGCTCAGGTGTACGTGGCTGGCTGGCTGGTGCCTTAACCCGTGAGCCACAGGCGCCAAGCCATCACTCTTCTTTTTTTTAAGATAGCTTCACTCAGTTGCCCTGGGGTTGAGTACCATAGCGTCACAGCTCACAGCAACCTCAAACTCTTGGGCTCAAGCAATCCTCTTGCCTCAGCCTTCCAAGTAGCTAGGACTACAGGCACCCTCCACAACTCCTGGCTACTTTTTTTTTCAGAGACAAAGTCTCACTCTTGCTCAAGCTGGTCTCAAACTCCTGATCGCAGGTAATCCACCTGCTTCAGCCTCCCAGAGTGCTAGGATTATAGCTGTGAGCCACCTCACCTGGCCCTCAGGAAGCATTCTAGAGAAAGTGGCAGGAGTGTGGAAAGCAGAACTCATTATCTAACTTGTACCCATTTAACAAATGTTTAATAAGGAGTGTGGGCACTAAGTTAATACTGTGGCACTTACTGTCTAGCACAGGTCAATGGAAGGCCCTTGACTAAATAATCGCTCCTATTTTGTAAGCACTCATCTGTTCTAATCCCTGGAGACTTACTCTTACTGAATCTCAGAAGAATCCTATAAAATAGGCATTGGCACCCCCATCTTGCTGGTGAGGACACCAAGGCTTGAAGCAGAACTTGCTCAAGGAAGGGGCTGCGCTAGCATGTAGTCCAAGTCCTGCTTGCCTCCAGAAGACTCAAGCCTTTCACTTAGAAACGACTCTCAAAGATGGGTCAACAAAACAGATTTTGCCCCTACAACACAGAACAAATACGATACATACAAAAGCAAGTTATGAGGGTGGGTTTCTATCACAGGGGCAGGGAAGGCCACATGGGGGGTAAAGGGACAGCAAGAGCAGGGCTATGAAACTCAGAGCAGCAAGAGCCCTAAGCCTCTTCTAGGAGCCATGTAGGCCTAAGAAAGGAGGGGGTCATTTGAAGCTTCAGGAAGGGTCACAGCCAGGTTGGAACTCAGGAGAGTCAGGGTGTTCCAAAGGGACCCTCCCCAGACTTAGGCCTGCTGGGGTTGTTGATAGGAAGGATCCACCCAGGGCTCAAACCTCTTTCCAGGACCAGACTCTGCCCAGAGCTGAGGCAAGACCCCTTAGACTGCAGATGGGGATGAGAACAGACGAGTCTCCAATTCTTCCTTTCCTCTTACGGACCAGCTAAGAATCTGGAGCAGGAAAGTCCCAGGGTGCAGGGGAAGTGAGAACTGCCACATTGGCCCTGGGCAGAGGGGCAGAGCTGGGAGACAGAGCTAAGTGTGGCTTTGCAAGTTGTCTATATTTGCATGCTGAGCTCATTGCTGCTCTTTTTCTCCCCAGAAAATAAAATTACATCATGGGGGGAAGGCGGGAGGGGGTATATTTGAGAAAGGTGAGAGAAACACAAAGAGACCTGCTGGCACACTGCAGAGAAAAGATCCACAGCCCAGGTCAAATAGAGGAGGTCCCCACCTGCTGCTTACACTGACCCTACCTTCACCCCCAATATGGGTAAGGAACAGTCACTTACCACTGAACCCCTAACTCTTAAGGCAAGGCAAGAAGTTCTTAAAAATACCAAAGCAAGCAGCTAAGAAAACACTGTCGCCAAAGGTCTTCCAAACCCCTAAACCTGAACTTAACTCTGCTTCTCAGAGGTCCCAGCCACCGTGGTTATCCAAAGGCCAAAAGGGGAGGAGGGTGATCTGGGTACGAATTAAACATGAGAATTGTTTCGCAGTTTACGGAGAAGCAGCAGCGGCCCTACTCCAGCCGTCCACCCAACTGTGTCTCCCATCCTAGCAGACTTCCAGGATCTCAGCCCCTCGGTCACCCTCCCTCCCCTCCCCCTTCTTTGCCACTCCCCGCCCCTCCCCGGCTCTGACATCACCGGCCAGCCGGGTGGGTGGAGGCGGCGCTGGGCTCCGGCTCCGGCTCCGCGGGCGGAAGAGGCGGCGGCGGCGGCGGCAGAAGCAGCGGCGGCGGGAGCCGAGGAGGAGGCTCCGGACGCTACTCGGGAACCGGGGACCGGGAACGCCCGCGCCCTGAGCGCTCAGCTCCAGAGGCGGTGAGAGGGGTGGAGAAGCGACATATCCAGGGAAAGGGGCAGATTTGGGGTCTGGGCTTGGAGGGACTAGGCTCTGGGACCCCCAGGGCCAGATGGGGGAGCGTGGGGACCCCGGACGGGTCCGCTCGGTGTCAGTCCCCCGGGCTTCGTCTCTCGATCCCCGCGTCCCCAGCGCCTGGCGTGTGCTGGAGGCGGCGTGGCTCGGCCGCCCCTTCCACGCTGATCGGCGACCCGGGCGTCGGACGGGCCTGGAGATTAGGGTGCAGCCTGCTTCCCGCCCAACCCGCTCCCTCCCCTCCCTGCCCGCCGTGGCTTCGGACTCGCCTCCCAGGCGGCCTCTCGTTCCAGCCTTGTGTCGGTTCTGCCACCCGCCGGCACCACGTGCCCTCACCCCCGGCCCAGCGCACCTTGGGGAGAGGAGGGGCTGGCACAGCTTGTCCGAAGGGAAGAAAGAGCTGGGGGTGTAGATGAATGATGTATGTAACGTGTATCTATGAATGTCATAGAATCCGCGTCAAAATTGACAGGGACACACACACACAAACCCCTACAGGAGACGCGCCAGCACACACAGTGGCACACACCCATGTGATGCTTACACACATCCTCTCACACACACCAAATCACAAACGTCCCTGCACTACGCATCCGACAGCGCAGCACACCCCCAGCCACCTCCCACATGGAGTCTAATGAACTGTGGCTCCAAGGCATCAGTTTAACAGAACTGCTGAGTGGACAGAAAAAGCCATCATCCCCATGTCCACCCTGGTTTTCTGGGCAGCTTTTCCTAGCCCCTGACTTCCCTCTTTAAAACAGTGGGAAAGGATGGGAGAAAATTGTGATTTCGCTCCTCTAGGAAAAGGAGATGGTATTTTGAGGGCTAAGGAGTCTGGTACTTGCTCTCAGCTGGGTGAAAGAAGATAGGGGCTTCTGGTGGCCTCTCTTGCTGGGACCAGTGAGAGCTTAGGGTGCTGGGAGTGGCTAGTTTCTGGGCATGAGTGGCCCATGGATGGAGGAGGGGGTGGAAGAAAGGAAGAGGGAGAAAAAGAATGAGCATGAGTCAGCCAAGGATGGAGCCCAAATCAGAAAGAGAATGAGAGGAATGTGTGTAAGAAGGAGACAGACATTGAGAAAAGGCCAGAGGGCCAGAGATAGTCAGGGAACCAGGAAAAAAGAGGAAGTGAGAGACAGAGAAGGTCAGAGGAGTGTGAAGTGTGCTGGAGAGGATTAAAGAGGCTCTGAAATTAGGGGGGATGAAATTAGGGAGTTAGGGAGTTAGGGGAGGGTGCTCAAATGTGTTTGTTTAGTTACATGTCTGGCCCCTGGGGGCTGTCAAAGAGATTAGCTTTAATTGCTCTTTCCTTTGTGGTTAAACACTTTGTAGGAGAAATTGCCAGTGATTGCCCCAGGCTGCACCTTCTTTGGTTGCCTACCCCCCTCACTCACCCTTGTGACACCTGTACCCATAATGTGTACATGTATTATCACGCATGAAGAAGGGGGGTCACAGAAGCACACAGTGCCCCACCGTCTCCCACACATCCTCAAGCACAATGTCTTGATGAGTGTCTCAACCAGCCAGTGGGGAACCCACCACTATATCTCCAGGCCTCTCCCACTCAAACTTTACCATTTGCAGGAGGAATGCACACCCCTCTCTAATAGTAGCTCTGAAGATTCAGATGGAGAAACTGAATCACAGAACCTAGATGCCCTCAGTAGTCATGGCTACCACCAAGTGTGAGTTAGGAGAAGCTGGAAGGGGTGAAAACCTGTTGAAAGAAAAGGAGGAAAAGAGAGAGACTGAGAGACTAGGGAGAAAGGGAATGAAGAAAAGAGATGGGAAAGAGAAAGAAATAAGACCAGGAAGTGCCACAACCATGGCTAGAGACAGAGCTGGGCTAGGGAGAGTCATGAGCCATCCTCTGTCTTGCCTGACCTAATCCCAGGTATCTCTGACACCACATCTTGGAAGACTTAGCCTGTGTCCTCATGCCCAGGAGTAACCCACCTTGCTTCTTGGACTAAAGTGAACATTGAGGGTCCAGGCATCTTGCCTCCTCAGGTTCCCAGGCTGACTTTGGAGCCTAAAACCCTCATCATTCTCCTCATTATAGAAATAAAGACACCCTGCAATCCCCCAAAGCAGGATAAAAACAGTGAAGAAGCCGACTGAGTATGATATTAAAGGAAATAAACTATAGGATTACTTGAAATTGGGGCCTGGACATAATTTAAAATGATAGCTAGAACCTTAATCTTTCCTGTCCCACTTGTTTGTCCCTCCTTTATTACTTCCCCCAAGTTCAGGCAAAAGACTGACAGAAGTGTCTGGGAGCCCCCTCCTTTCTGCTCCAGGGACCGGCAGGTACTTGCTACTGTGAAATGGCCTCTCCCCTCAGCCTTAAGCAGCTGTAGCAGATGTGAGAGAGGGAAGGGCAGCAACTCCTAATCCTCTGGTTTCCTTCTCACTTCTTAAATTTATTGAGGATTTGGAACCAAATGCTAGGGAGAGGGGATAATCCACCATGAGTCAAAATGCACAAAAATTCTTTTGGTGCTGCCACTCTCTACAGGTGGTTATCCCATTTGCCAGGCTTCTCAAAGCACTCCAGAGCCACCTCTCCCTCAGAGCCCATGGAGCACTCACCTGTCATCCTCCCAACCCCTACCCTGCCCCTGTTGCCCAGCATCCTCAGTTTGTTTGACCTTTGTCAGGGCTCGCCTGGGGCCAGCTTGGAAGGAGAGGGAGGAAGGAAGGTGTGAGGAAGTGGTGAACACAGAAAGCTGGGAGGGAAGGGAACTGACTTCCTGGCAGCTGAGGCTCGGGTTCCTGGTTCCTGCCCTGGTATCCTGTCCCAAGAATGGCCTCCTCCCAGGCTGCCTGGTGATTCCCAGGCAGCCCTCTGTACTGCTCCAGAGAACAGGATTTTTCACTTCTCCATAAGCTCTCAAGAATTCAGAATTTCTAGCGAGGAGAGTGACATGGAGGATGAAAGAGCCAAGTTCTGCCAAGCCTCACCAAGGCCAGCCCAGCTCAGTGATAAGAGTTGATCAGTGAGACTTGAGAACAATGTAAGGAGATTCCACCTCCCCACAACCTGAGAATTCCCCTCAAACTATGCCCTTGTCCCTGCTGCCACACCCAGGCCTGACTAAAAGGATCTCCCCAGGGAGGGAGGCCAGCAGGCCACCTTTTTTGTTCCCTCAGGGGGCCTTATTTCTGTCCCATCTTACTCACCATTCCCCACACCCCTCCCATCCAGTGGTATCATTGTCCTAACAACTGGGGAGAGGGCACCCAGAACTGAGGTTGCTATGGTAACAGCTGAACTGGAGCCAACAGCCTTCTAGCTTTGGATGTTGCGCTCCCTCAATCCCATTCCTCATTTACAGCCTCTTTCCTTGTCCAACCCCAGTTCTCTTCCTTCATTCTGCAGGTTCCTCTCCCCTCTGGACCTGAGCCTATGATTACGTACCTGCTTACACAGTCACATACATACACACTTGTAGACAGTGCTGGCACATCGCCCCTCCATTACCAGGACATACAGATAACAGACAGATACCCATGTCCACACCCACAGAGCAGCATCCACAGGATGCTGGCATACACACATCTCTCCTCTGCCACTATAACATTCCCACCCCCACTTCTCTCAGGGGCCTCCTTGTATCTTCCACTGAGAAATCTCCTCCCAGCTGCCCTCCCTACCCCAGTGCTGTGGGTGGGTGTGTTACACACATTAATCCCTTACCACCCACCTCCACTGTAGATCTGTTTTAGATTCAGAGCCCCAAATCTTAACTCTTCCCAAGACACACACACACACACACACACACCACTTTCCTCCCACAGGCTTTCTCATATTTACAAACTTTTCTTCCATGTGAAGGCAGGGCAGTGTAACCCTAAATTCTGCCATTTTCCAGGCCCCAGAGACTCCACCATTGGGCAGGGTCATTTTGTTTCCTTCTCATACTGCCCTTTTCCTTCCAGCTCTCCTCACCTCTTTCATTTTTATCTCCATCTCTGTACCCCCTCCCCATCATCCCCCTCATCCACATCCCCCACTTCTGTCCTTGGATTATCAGTGGAGGGGCGGGTGGTTGGGCTCCAGAGCCTGCTGTTGTGACCTAGATTTCAAGGCAGAGACAGTTCCTGGTGCTGACAGTCAGAGAGCATTGTTCCTGGCCCAGCCTGGCAGGGCCACCGCTGGGCCCTTCTGTATGGTGGCACCTGGCTGTGCCACTGAGCATGCCTGCAAGTGTCTGTTTCTTGCAGGGGTCGTGCTAGCCCTGCTGTCTGGCTCATTGTCTGTCTGTGTCACGGTGCCTGCCACCAAGGGAGGCTTATTTATTCTGGTCCACAAGTGAGACACTGGAAATGGGGACTTACAAGTCCACATCTCTTATTTTGCATGCCTCTGCCTGCATTCCCCTGCAGTAGAGACCAGAGGTAAGGGAAAGGCGAGTGGGTTAACCTTTGACCCCTCTGACCTGCCACTTCCCCAGCACAATGCTGGGTGATTTGTAGGCAGGCTCAAACAGGTACAGGTTCATCTAGATCCTTGACATCTAGATGAGCTCCTAGCTCATCTAACCCTTGGGCTAGTCGCAAGTGTTTATGACATGATGTACTTTTTAAAAAAACACTTTGCTTTTCTGATTAGAAGGAAATACATACTCATTATGGAAAATAAGTCCCCCATTTTTTAAGCTTACCAGTAAAGTTTACATTCTGTCAAATCCAGAAAGTTCATTCTAAAGTCTAACCTTCTTTTCTTCTGTCTTCGCCAGTTCATACCCTAGTGGAAAGTAAGCCCAAGGATGAAGGGATGGGGTGAAGATGAGACCTGGCCCTACCCAGTACTCTCTGGGAGGCTGTGCTGAAAGCAGTACCAGCAGGATATTGGTGCAAAAAGGGGTAGCAGTCCCCTTCAGCATACTCTCCCAAAGCTGTATCTAGACTCCCCTCCCCCTGCCACCCAGCCAGCCTGGGAACTGGGCAAGGGGCCAGAGGCAGCCGCTTGGTATTCTTGGGCGCGGGGGCTGCAGGCATAACACAAAGGCTAGGAGAAAGGGCTGAGTGGGGGCCTGGTAACCATCAAGGGAGCAAATGGGCTCTACAAAGGTGGGGGTGGCCTTCTGCTTCCCCCGCTTCGAGCCCTGAAGATTGAATACAAGGCTAAGCATGGAGGGGCCAGGGAACCACCAGACCAAGCAACTAGGCATTCATCCAAAATGAGTCATTAGTAGGGTGGTGGAGAGTTGAAGTGAGGGACCCCTTTACTTCTGGGGAAGAATGGAAGCTAGAACGTGAGCTCCTACTACCCCTCCAATTCTTCCTTCTCACTTCTCACTACCACAGCCTCTTCTTGGTTGTTGTTTTGAGTATTTTGGGTTTTTTTCCCTGACATGGGAGTGGTTACAGGTGGGTGGGGCGATTCTGGGGGGGACTTGGGAGACAGTGGGTGAGAAAGTCAGGAGCAGGTTGCTATAGTAACCGCCTCCTCAGGCAGGGGAACTGTTGCCAGGGTTACTGTTAGAGGGGGAAAAAGAAGGAAAAGATGGTGGGGAGAAGGAGGTATGACTTGCCACTCTAGGCTCCAGCCTGGCTCCTAGCTTCTGAGTTTCTTCCTGTTTGTCCCCATCACCTTCCCTAGGTCTTCCTTTTCTCCCTCAGCTGTGGCCACCCCCCAGCCTCCATGTTCCATAGGCCCACTGTGAGTAAAGCAGTGAGTAAAGCAGACCCCTATACCTTCAGTTCAACTCCTCTCCCTCTGTCGCCTCCCAACCCCAGTCATGGCTGAGTACGGGACCCTTCTCCAGGACCTGACCAACAACATCACCCTTGAAGATCTGGAGCAGCTCAAGTCAGCTTGCAAGGAGGACATTCCCAGTGAAAAGAGTGAGGAGATCACTACTGGCAGTGCCTGGTTTAGCTTCCTGGAGAGCCACAACAAGCTGGACAAAGGTAGGGGAGGGGAACACAGGGGTCCTGCCATCAGCCTTTCAAGCTCAGTTCATTCAGCAGATAGAGATGAGATCAAAGCGTACCCTTCTGACAAGGCTGAGTCAGAAAGTATGGGAGGCTTTACACAGTTTTGACATTTAGACACTTTTTCATTGTGCCCCTGAGTATTAGTAAAAAATATTCAGATACTCTGGGCGGCGCCTGTTGTGAGTAGGGTGCAAGCCCCATATACCGAAGGTGGTGGGTTTGAACCTGGCCCCAGCCAAACTGCCAACAAAAAATAGCTGGGCATGTGGTAGTCCCAGCTACTTGGGAGGCTGAGGCAAGAGAATCACCTAAGCCCAAGAGCTGGAGGTTGCTGTGAGCTGTAACACCATGGAACCCAGGGCAACAAAGTAAGACTATCTCTAAAAAAAAATTCAGATACTCCTCTGCTATTATAATATACGTAATAAAAAAAGAACTCAAAAATGGTAAAATTTAGGATCAAACCACAAGTTCTAACATTTTCTTATTCATTTTTCTTTCTTTCTTTTTTTTTTTGAGACAGTCTCAAGCTGTTGCCCTGGGTACAGTGCCATGGCATCACAGCTCACAGTAACCTTAAACTCTTGGGCTTAAGCCAGTGGTTCTCAAACTGTGGGTCACGTGCGACCCCTTTGGTGGTCGAACAGGGGTCGCCTAAATACATCCTGCTTATCAGATATTTACATTACAATTCATAACAGTAGCAAAATTACACATATGAAGTAGCAACGAAAATAATTTTATGGTTGAGGGTCACCACCACATGAGGAACTGTATTAAAGGGCTGCGGCATTAGGAAGGTTGAGAACCACTGGCTTAAAGTGATTCTCTTGTCTCAACCTCCCAAGGAGCTGGGACTATGGGCTCCCACCACAACGCTAGGTTATTTTTTGGTTGTAGTTGTCATTGTTGTTTGGTGGGCCTGGGCTGGATTCGAACCCGCCAGCTCTGGTGTATGTGGCTGGTGACCTAGCCACTTGAGCTACAAGTGCGGAGTCTTCTTATCCACTTTTGGAGACTACTACTGGCAGGGGGCAGGAAGTCTCATGCAGCTGGGAGCTTTAGGGAAGAATTGATATTTAAGATGGCCTTGGAAGCAAGTGGGAAGCAGAACTCAAAAAAAGCATGCCAAGCAAAAGTGCCATACAGAAATGAGTGTTTGGTGTGTACTGGGAAAAGTAGAGTCCTGGTTGGCTTGCCTGGGACACATGGTGTTTAGTGGTGGCTGAGAAGGTAATTAAGGCTGCTGTAGCAGACTGTGAGTGACAAGGCATTTGGTGGGTGAGGTGAAGGTCCTGAGGAGTCAGAGCCCTGGCCCTTTAGACACATGACTCTGACTATAATGTGGACAGAATGGACACCAAAGAGGCTAGAGGGTGTGTGTGACAGACGACTGTAACACTTGGCAGGAGGAGCCAGGGAAGGTCTGAGGGCACCTATACACTCCTGCAACTGGCCAAGCCTCACCAATCATCCTTCTGGTTATGTCTGAGCCTTTTCTCATTCAGAATACCCTTTCTGACAAGACCAAGGATCTCTCCTAGGTTGACCAGAGATTCCACTCCTCTAGGCCTACATTAGCTGTCATCAACTTCTTCCTGATACTTAGTTGGAAAGAATGTAGAAAAAGGACAGGGTGGGTGTGGGGTACCTGAAAAGCAAGTTAATTTTTTTAGTCTCCTCCCTCCAATATAGGACCTGGCATTTACCCTAAATCTTTTGTTTAAATCCACAATCAAGAAACTTACTGACCCAACTATTTACCCTTTTGGGAATAGCTGTCTGCATCATTTGTGTGCCTTAGCTTTCTCTTCCTGGCTTGGTAGCCCGTCATCTAGTGCTGTCCCCTCCCATAACCAATGTGAGTGCCTCAGACTCAGTTCTAGAATCTAAGTCTGGCATAGCAGGGGAATACAGCCTTTACAACCTATCTCTGACATTACATCTCTTGCCTCCCCCAGACAACCTCTCCTACATCGAGCACATCTTCGAGATCTCCCGCCGTCCAGACCTGCTCACTATGGTGGTTGACTACAGAACTCGTGTGCTGAAGATCTCTGAGGAGGATGAGCTAGACACCAAGCTAACCCGTATCCCCAGTGCCAAGAAGTACAAAGGTAAGAGGCTTGCCTTTAATACAGTGGAACCTCTGCCCACTCCCATTGGTTACCCTTGAATTTGGGGAGATTTGAAGGCTGATGCTCAATGGGCCTGCCTGGCATCTCCCCCAACTTCTATCCCGGGACACATCCTTTTTTGCTCCCAGACATTATCCGACAGCCCTCTGAGGAAGAGATCATCAAACTGGCTCCCCCACCGAAGAAGGCCTGAGCAAGGTGGAGGAAGAGGAGGAAGGTTGGACCTTCATCAGACCACTCCCTTCCCCCCAATCCTTCAGAAGAGGGGGCAAGCCTCTCCCCCATCTACCCATTTACTAACCTGGTCCTAACCCCCTTACTGTGCGCGTGTGTGTACGTGTGCGCACGCTCTGGCTGTATGTCTATATGTCTAGCTCATCTAGTTCCTCCTTATGAGGGGATGGGGGTCAGGGGCTGGAGGGGCTTAGTGCCCCCACTCTAGGAGGACAGGAGGAGGGCTATTTCTATGCAAACAGAAATCAGCACATTCCTCCTACTCTCCAGCATCTTTAAGGTATGGAAGTAGAAAAAGACCTACATTTTCCTATACTGAGGAGCTGAAGTGGGGGTAAGATAAGGAGGTAGGTGGATCAAAGAAAAAGTAGTAAGGAGGGAAGGTGAAGAGGCCACCTAAGCCCCACCTGGAAGTGGCAAAGAAAAGCCAGAGTTCAGTGTTGTGCCCTCAAATGAACTGACTTAAGAGTCCAGTTTCTCACTGACCCTCAGCTTGGAGGGCTTAGATGCCAACAGGTCCCTTTCTGCTCCCCTCTCATAGGCCTAGGATGGGTATGAGGGATCTTCCTGGTCCCTAAGATCAAACACCCCTTGGAGCAGCCAGCAGTAGATGCCCCACCCACTTGTTATGCTGGGAACATGCACCACTGAGCCTGAGGTGGATGAAGGCAGAGAGGGGGATACCCTTTTCCATTGCTTTATTCCTACTCAGACTGTTGCACATACTGACTCTGAACCTACCTAGGGAAACAGGGGAATGAGATCCTTAGGTTTTAACCCCAATCCTGACCCCACCTGCAGGGTCTTTGCCTCTGTCCTTGGTCTAGTACACCCTGAGCCAGAAAGAAGTGAAGTTAACTGCAGTGTTTTCCTTGCACCTATTTCCTTGCACCGATCCCCACCCCAGTTCAATCCAGGAGGGGACTTAGTACCCCTTCTCACTCAATACCCTGGTCCTTGGGCTTGTGGATGCCTCCTAGCCAAACCACTAGAGTACAGTGAGTGACCCCAGCCTCCTGCCTGTCCAAGATGCCTCTCCCCACCCCGACCGTGCTAACTGTGTGTACATATATATTCTACATATATGTATATTAAAAACCCGCACTGCCACGTCTGCCCTTTTTTTGTGGTGTCTAGCATTAACTTATTGTCTAAGGCCAGAGCAGGGGTGGGAGGGTAATGCTACAGTGAAGGGAGTAGTGGCACAGTTAAATCACTACATAGTCCAAACAAAAAAGAAAGCTTTTTAAAAAACTTAAACTCACATGCAATCTCAGAGACTAGAGAAAGTTGAAGTTAGGAGCTTTTAGAATGTAGGAGCAAAACTTCAGTGGGAGGGGAGGGCTGGCTGTTGGAAGAAAGAAGAAGCCAGGTTGGTCAGGGAGTACCCTCGACTCCTAACCCAGTCCAGCCTGCCCATCCCCTCTGGCCACTGCTGCGGACACCTGCCTTAACACACACACCTCGAGGACTCCACGGTTTTGCCTTAAAGGACCTTCCCAAGTCTCCCTAGCCCTGTCTGGCTTCTCCTTTAAAAGAAAGATACTTGCTTAATTGGGAAGGGGGACTTGAGCATGAGCTGTCCTTCCATTCGGGGTATGTTACATTAGAGTAAGAACAGGAGCCTTCCTTATGGAAAGAATGGGAGAAGACAGACAGGGTTATTTTCAGCAGAGTCTAGTAGTTTCTCTGTAAGGCAAAGTAATCTAAAAAGACTAACCTGCCCACCCGCCTCTTACATTGCTGTGAGATCACCCCTATCCTGTGCTCCTTTGTATGCAGTGTGCACGGCCTTGTTCTAACCCTGGAATAAAAGGTGATTGATTGTACTGTACCTGACTGATTCTAAAATTTCTGTGAGTGACCAGAATTTTGGAGTCTTTACTGGGAAGGGAGGGGGAGCATATTTATCCTCATATCCCTCTTTGTAGCCTGGAATAGGGGCTTGGGCAGTACCCCCAAATAATATTCTGCCTATTCTGCCCCTATCTTCTAAGTACTACTGAGCTAAATGGATAACAGTTGCCAGTGGGAGCCCAGTGGGGGCACTCTAACTACCTAGTCTAGAATGAGAGGGCAGGGCCATGTACTTATACTGGGAAGAGCCAAAACAGTCCATCATAAATGAATGGACCACATACCACACAGAGCAGCAGTCAGGAAAAAAAAAAAAAAAAAAGAAAAAGAAAAGCTTTACTGAGAGAAAATACAACAAATTCCAGAGTGCATTGTTTTCAACCTACCCCATCACCCCATGAGCAATAGGAACACAGAACACTCAGTCACCACACACACACTACCTCAGGGAGAACATGCAGCAGCTAACAACTCATCTGAGAGCTGCTAGGAAAAGGGGCAGGAGGAAGGAGTGTCTGAATACCATCCTCTCTTTTCCCCTCCTTCCTGTTTTAATATAAACTATCTCAGGATTCAGAATTACTCACGAGATCTTTTGGGAATTGGAAGCAAAAAAGAAAAAAAAAAAATAGCAGCAAAAGCATTTAAGAGCAAGAATTTAACTGGGACTTTTATACTCAGTGATCAGTCATAAACAAGTGCCCAAATTCTAGACACCAGTATCAATCCTTAGATTACTGACTTGTTCCTCAATACCAAGATTCAAGAAGGGGACAAGGTACAAAGTCAAATCCAGAAAGTCTTTCTCCCTTCATTCTTCCACTAGGAAGGGAGCTGGCATGGAGTTGGATGGCTTAAATAATCAAAGCTAAAGTTAAAGGTAAGAGACTCTTGGGTCTTCCATCACAAACAGCATCAGGAAAGAGTCTACAGTGGTGGCATCTTTCTTGAAGTCATAGTTCAGCCAAGTTTTAAAGACAGGCCAGCCTCAAGTTAGAAGATCCATCGTTGGGACCCACGTAAGACTTAAGGAGAAGTTGGAAATATGAGGCAAAGAGTTGAGAGAAATTTCCTGTTTTTCCCAAAACCCACACCAAGGCAGGGAAGCAGGGAAGGGAATGACGGGGATCCTTCCCTTCTTTTTTTTTGCAGCTTTTGGCCGGGGCTGGGTTTGAACCCGCTACCTCCGGCATAGGGGGCTGGTGCCTCTCTCCTTTGAGCCACAGGCGCTGCCCAATCCTTCCCTTCTTGAGTCTCCTAAAACCTAAGGGATAAGGCCCAATCTTTAATGGGCAAACAAATGTCACCTCCACATCATTACTCTGGCTCATTCTTCCTTTCAGTCCCTTTATTGCATTCACAGAGAATATATAGGTATTTAAACTTTGACAATTTTACCTTGATACATCCAAGTTTGACTTGCTTTTTAATATATTTATAGATATAAAATTAGGCCTCTAACAGTGATAGGGACAGGGAGATTGCTGCCACCAAACTTTTTTCTTAAATAACAGAAGAGGTAACATCCTTCCTATTCTTCCTCCACCTCAGCCCCTCCTCCTACCTCTCCCCAACCTCACTCACCTAACCTACTGAGGGGGTGATGGGATGAAGAGAAGAGAGTGAAGGATACATAATCAAGTGCAAAACACTGTGGTGAGTACAGAGAATAAATGAGGTGGAAAGGAAAGTGAAGAGTGTTGATGTTCAGGGACTCTAAGGACTTCCAAGAAAAACTAGATCCTGGGATGGGGTTGCTTGAGGAAAGGGCGATGAAACTCTCATAGACTTTTAAAATATAAAGGGGGGGGGGAAGGTCAAAAATGTAAACCAAAGAGAGAGTGGCACTTCTATCCCCCACTCTGGCCCCTTGGTACTGAATAGTCAATTGTTCCCCCCAATCCCCTGCCCAAGTGAAACAAGGGAGATTAAAGAAAAAGAAACCCCATTCCCTATCCCAAACCAGTTAACAAAACAGGCTCCCCTCTCCCCACCAAAAAGAGGCTTTGAGTAGAGGCCATTTCTGCTGAGTCCTGTGTGCCTCTCCATGAGCCCCATTACAGGGCTCAAATCTCACTCCCAGGTACTCTCTGTTGGTTCATTCCCTTCTGGTTTGTCTTTCTCCTGGGATGTCCTTCTTTTATCTAAAGCAAAAAGTCCAAAGTGCGTTTCTGCTGAACATAAGGGCCTGGGACAGGAAAGGGTTGCCCAGGCAGGATCGGGTGGGTGGCCCCAGCCCGCCCCACCTAGGTATGAGGCCTCAGGACGGCATGCACTGCACACGGTCGGGGCCCTCCTCCTCGTCCGATGTGTCTGAGGAGCTGGGAGACTCATCAGAGTCCGCATCTGTGGCCCCAACCCCAGGTTCTCGCCAGCGCTGTGGGATGGGAAAGGCTTGTTAGTAACTCCCCTTGATGGAACAAGGACAAGCCTGTTAAGTCTTAGCTAGAATTCAGATGCTCTAAGCCAGAGAGCAGCAGCACTTTTCTTAAAGGGCCAAATACTAAATACTTTAGACTTGTTGACCATACGATCTTTGTCACTATTCAACTTCACTGTAGCATAAAAGCAGCCACAGACAATACACAGAATGGGTGTGACTGCCTTCCAATAAAATTTTATTTACAAAAACCAGCAGCATGTCAACTTCCAGTTTGCCACCTCTTGTCCTGGCCTCTTTTGGCATGAAAGGAAAAACAGAGGAGTCACCTGAGACTTATTTCTTCTCAATTCTGTCCTACCCACCTGCCTTTGCCTTTATGAAGAAGCACTGTGCATGAATGGTGATGGAGAACAAGAGCAGACACCCTCCCTTTCTGCTGGTGGGCTTTTCCAAGGCTGTATGAGGGCTCTGATGGGGATAGGGGACAATGGATAGGAAACCCAACCAAAACCACCTGATTCCTCCTTAAACTCACTATTGTCCAATTTCTTAGCCCTCTTGAGAGGGTCGCTGCCCTTGGAAGCTCACCTCTAACCCCAGCTTACCCGGTGATGGCGTCTCTGTCTCAGGTGATGCATGAGAAACCACAGCATGTGGCTATCAAACAGGTCGGTGTGGTGTAAACTATCTTCGTCCCGCTCCCGCTTGTTCTTCTTAATCACCTGGAACCCAAAAGTGGGGGGTGGGGGGGTGAGGGTATAGGAACCCTGGACTTGATCAAGAAGGCTGGTGACCTATCCTGACAGAAGCTTCCCATTAAGCTGGAGTAGATGAGATTAGGAAGGATGCCTCAGGTTCAGCCGAGAAAGTGTGAGGCTTTTTTTGCTGTTGTTGCAGTTTGGCTGGGGCCAGGTTCAAACCCACCACCCTCGGTATATGAGGCTGGTGCCCTACCTACTGAGCCATAGGCACTGCCTGAGGCTTTTTTTTTTCTTTCTTAAGACAGAGTCTCACTCTGTCACCCTGGGTAGAGCACTCTAGCATTATCACAGCTCAAAGCAACCTCAAGCTCCTGGGCTGAAGTAGTCCTCCTGCCTCAAGCTTTCCAAACAGCTGGGACTATAGGTGCCCACCACGACACCTGGCAAGTTTTTCTAATTTTAGTAGAGATAGGATCTAACTCTTGGGATTACAGGTGTGAGCGGCCATACCCAGTCATGAGAGTTAATAGAATAATTCTTTTTTTTTTTTTGAGACAGAGCCTCAAGCTGTTGCCCTAGGAAGCATGCAGTGGCACCACAGCTCACAGCAACGTCAAACTCCTGGCTTACGTGATTCTCTTGCCATAGCCTCCCAAGTAGCTGGGATTACAGGCGCCTACAACAATGCCTGGCCATTTTTTTGGTTGTAGCTGTCATTGTTGTTTTGGCAGGCCCAGGCTGGATTCGAACCTGCCAGCTCTGGTGTATGTGGCTGGTGCCTTAGCTGCTTGAGCTACAGGTGCTGAGCCAAAATAGAATAATTCTTGAAGATGCTCCCTACCCCATCCTATTCCCAACTGGTGGTACTTTACAGTTTCCCTTGGAGTAGGACTATTCCTACAACAACAATGACAGGAATGGGGGAGGGGAGAGCTAAGCAGTACATTTAAAGAAACTGGGCAGCAAATTATTCCTTCCTAGGATAACAAAAGAATCCTAAAAACATGTGGAAAAGTAGAAAAAGAAGAACTTCTGTAGTCAGCTACTTACATCCTTTAACCCAGTCAGTTCAGTGGAAGCTTCAGCTGTGGGTGCCCAGATCTTCACATCATGGTCTAGGCCACTGGTTGCCAGCACAGGCAGGTGAGGGTGGGGCTCAAGACAGTTCACCTAGTCAGGAGGAAAGGAAAATACAGGGTCAGGGATGTGTGGGATGAGGGCTTAAAAACCACTATTCACCTTGACCCAAATAATTGCCTCTGTTCAGGGCTGAGGCAGTAGAGAAAACATCAGACAAACACTGGGTAGAGGATGAGGCACAGCTATCACTTCCTATGTGTAAGTTAGAGGTGGCTTCATCTCCATAAATCTGTAGAGGTGGGCGAGTGACTGGCCAGGCTTACTGCTGGCTTCACAAAAATGCA
This sequence comes from Arctocebus calabarensis, assembly GCA_963573935.1. Lineage (NCBI taxonomy): Eukaryota > Metazoa > Chordata > Mammalia > Primates > Lorisidae > Arctocebus > Arctocebus calabarensis. The sequence goes on from CAUYON010011040.1 coordinate 39,089, forward strand.
ATAGGATCCAGATGAGCTCATTCACTCCAGATTCCAAAGCTCCAACTTGCCCAAGGCTGGAAAAAACCATCTCAATGGCTTTTAACAAGTGGCAAATAAATTTAAAAAATGAAAGCAGCAGCTGCCACTGAGTGCCCAATTACACTCACATGGTACTGTTACTAGAACTGGAGGAAGACATAGGCTAGAAGAGGCTGAGCTGGGGGTGAGGGTGATGGAGGGTCACATCTACTTGGAAGGAGCACACACCCCAAGAGGCAACATCCTGCTACCTGCCCTGATAGCAGAATAGCTCAGCTACTGATGAGTAAGGTAAAAGGCAGCTTCCAGGGGCCCCCACAGCCTCAATCTCAGCCACCCTCTGGGTATATTCTTGAACAGAAGAAATGAACTCTAGCAGGCAGGCCTCTGTCTCAGGCAGCCTCCTTCTATACGAAAGCTCTCCTGCCCCCTACTGTCTGACCTGGACACAGGAGGTCCAGGCAGGTGGGCAGAGCAGTTCCCATCCCAGCTGGAAGTACGAGTCCTAGATCTAAGTGCTAAAGCATTTTCAAGTTTTAGTCAGATAAGCACACACAGGAAAAGCACTTGCCTTACAGCTGCCCTAAAGTCCAAGAAAACAATCCCTGGCAAAAAGCCTCTTTGAGTCCTCCATGGACCAGCCCCCTGCCTGCAGTGGCAGAGCAGCTGAGGAGCCAGGGCACATGTGGAAACAAGAGTTACCTCCAGCCTTCTCTGACTTCCATTTTACAAATAAACAAACAAATGCTCAGAAAAGGCTGAAGATAAGTCTGAGGCTAGAAGTAATGTAGAAACCCCATTCTTTTTCTCCTTGCCCCATTCTACTTATAGCTCATTATGAAGTTTGTGTTTAAGCTCTTTTAGGCAGTGCACCTGGAACAAAAGAAGGAACTAGGAAAAACCTCCACTGCCTAAAAATATTACCAAAAGATATGTGACAACTGAGATATACAACCTCAACTTACTCATCCATCTCCTGATAAGCCCTTGCTATAGACCGGTACTCTGAACTAGCTCTGCTTGAATAAATCAGCAAATTAAAAAGCCCAGGGGAACAATTCCTTGGAACTTAAAACTAAGGACAAAGCCAATGGCAAGAGGAACAAGAGAATAAATTATATACAGTGCCTGAGTTGGAGCCTGTTGGGGAATTGACAGAGAACTTCATAGACCTGTCTGAATGCCAGGACTTAATCTGTCAAAAACACCTGAGCAGAGAAAAGAGCTCTGGCCTTAGATGACTAGCGTGAAAGAATGTAGGGAATGGGATCAAGCATTAAAGTGCTCTTGAGAGACTAAGGAGTTGTCTTCTGACATCATCCCTCACCCTTGCCCCTGTGAAGCTGCACAGGAACAAAGAAAAGACCCAAAACAGAGTCAAGAGACCTAAACAAGGTGAACAATAATTTCTAAGATCTCTTCTGACTCTTACCATTTTTTTTTTTGAGACAGTCTCAAGCTGTTGCCTTAGGTAGAATGCTATGACGTCATAGCTCACAGCAACCTTTAACTCCTGGGCTCAAGTGAGCCTCTTGCCTCAGTTTTTCTACTTTTAGTAGAGACAGGGTCTCGCTCTTGCTCAGGCTGGTCTCGAACTCATGAGCTCAAGGAATCCACCCAACTCGGCCTCTAGGATTACAGGTGTGAGCCAGCCGGGCTCTAACATTTTACTTTATGACATCAAACTGCTATAAGTCTACTCTGAGGCTGGTACCTGGTGACCCTCATTATTGGAAGTTTATAATAAGAAAACAACAGTGAAGAACCAAGTGAAGCCCATTATGGATCATTCAGCTCACACAGAGGCAAGAACAAGTAAGGAAACTCACTTCAGGGGGTAGTCTCTGTATCTCTTCTCTTTTACTAAACTCAGGCCTGGGGCTGGCCCACACATCCCAAGTAGATGCCCTCCCCACCTAAGCACTGGGATTAATCATCAAACTCGATTAATCGTCAAACCCGGGTACTGGCTGTGCTGAAATCAAACTGGCCTACAGAGTGCATTCAGCCCTGCATCTCTCTGGAACAGAATGCAAGGCGGCACCTGTAGCTCAGTGGGCAAGGCGCCAGCCACATACACGGAGGCTGGCAGGTTCGAACCAGGCTCAGACCAGCTAAAACAACAAAGACAACTGCAACTACAAAAAAAATAGCCAGGCATTGTGGCAGGCGCCTGTAGTCCCAGCTTCTTGGAAGGCTGAGGCAAGAGAATCGCTTAAGCCCAAGAGTTTGAGGTTGCTGTGAGCTGTGACATCATGGTACTCTACCCAGGGTGACAGCTTGAGAGTCTGTCTCAAAAAAAAAAAAAAAAAAGGAAGAAAGAAAGCTCAGTGGAACAGAATGCAAGACAACAGTTTATGATCAAGAAAGAATTTGCTGGCACCTTCTGACTGCCTTTTGACTACCTGCCTATTACAGAATTGTCATTAAGACTCCAGTTGTCTGGGTTTGTTCACTGTAGATAATACAGGGGGACCTATGGAAGAGGAGGGAATAAAACAGGGTACATTAAGACACACCTTGAACTTCTAGACTCATCTTATATTTACAGGCCTCAAGAGTCCTAGATCTATATATGCCTGAGGTCCCCAAAATTTTGAGAAAACCAAAAGAAAATCTAAAACACTCTTATATCAGGACAAAAAAACACAAGAATGGAATCCTGATTATAAGGAACCATTCTAAACTCTATAACCACTCTCAAGATAAATCTCATTAAGAGACAGCTGGACTCTAAGAAGTTCCCCATAGCTTTGAAGAATGAAAAGGAGACCAAGGCTGGGTGCATTGGCTCATACCTGTAATCCTAGCACTCTGGGAGGCCAAGGCAGGTGGGCTGCCTGAGCTCATAGGTTCAAGACCAGCCTGTGCAAAAGTGAGACCCCTGTCTCTAAAAATAGCCAGGCACTGTGGCTGGCACCGTAGTCTCAGCTACCTGGGAGGTTAAGACAACAGAATCTCAAGCCGAAGGGTTTGAGGTTGCTGTGAGCTATGACACCACAGCACTCCACCAACAGCAACAAAAGAGCACAACCAAGCTGGCTCAGTCATTCCTTAGAGGCCTTGGGTAACAAGGCTGTCTTGGGTGATCAGTCCAGTCTTCTAAACTGTCTCTTTCCTATCTTCTGCAGTCCAAAAACCATACTACAAAAAGCTATTGAACTCTTTCCCAAAAAAAATGAAAGCAAAAAATGATGAGAAAGTTAACCAGGTACATCTGAGCTTACCCTAATTCATTCATTTCATTTCCTAATTCGGTCCTCACTATTCCCTTTTGCTCTATTTCCACAGAGGTTGTCTGAAGAACTCAAAGGACAGGCAGACCGTGATAAGGTCACAGGTTATATAGCAATTAGGTACTCAGCCACTTAAAAAAAAAATGTTTGCCACATTTGCTTTTTTCTTATTTGTAAACATACCTTATGTGTGTGTTTGTATCCACTCAAATGTAAGCATGACACTTCAACCCTAAATAAATACTTCAACGTTGGGTGGCGCCTGTGGCTCAGTGAGCAGGGCACCGGCCCCATATACCAAGGGTAGCGGGTTCAAACCCGGCCCTGGCCAAACTGCAACAAAAAAAATAGCCAGGCATTGTGACGGGCGCCTGTAGGAGGCTGAGGCAAGAGAATCACCTAAGCCCAAGAGCTGGAGGTTGCTGTGAGCTGTGACGCCACAGCACTCTGCTGAGGGTGACAAAGTGAGACTCTGTCACTAAAAAACAAAAACGAACAAAAAATAATGAATAAATACTTCAACATGGATCACCTAAGTAAAAAGATATTCTCCTATATGAATACATTATCAAATTGAATAAACTGAATACTAAATAATTTGTCATTTAATGTATAAACCATATTGTCCAAGAAAAGCTATTCCTAGTTTTATCTGCTGATTAGGTTCCAGCCAAGATTGCTCTTAGTTAACCTGAAGGATGAGACATGGAGACAGTTTTAGCACTGTGTAGCTGGTATGCCTGGAATGCCACTACTTTTTCTTTAGGAAAAGGTCCATGCCTAGAGATATGCTGTCTCACTCAGGACAGAATTCCTTCCTTAAGATCCCTTTCTCTTCTCAAGAAACCATGCCTTCGAAGGACAGAAGACAAGAAAAGAAAGAAAATACTCTATCAAAAATTCAGCACTCTCAGCCTATATTGCCTTTTTTTTTTGAAACAGGGTCTTGCTATGTTGCCTAGGCTGAACTTGAACTCCTAGTCTCAAATGATCCTCCCACCTCAGTTTCCCAAGAAGCTGAGACTGCAGGTATATACCACTGCACTGGCCTAATACTGACTTTTCAAATTTTTACCATATCATCGAAGACATGGTATCACATAGTCACAATGAGCACTCAGTAGACCTGCTATTAAAACCTACCTGAATGACTGAAGAGACTAGGGAGCCAGCCAGCCCAGCACACCATACTCACCACGCCTCCCTTGTCCCCCTCCATGAACTGAATGATCTGGCAGGATGATTTCTCCCAGAGGAAGATGTGCCCACAGTCACTACCGCTCACCACAAACTCACTCTTGGGGCCATAGAAATTGACGCCTTTTACTGAAATGATAAATGAGAGAACAAACCACATAAGGTTGGCATCAGACCTATATATATTTATCTCACAGGAAATTTAGGTATTCACAAACTTTTAATCAACTGAGAGCCTAAGAATTCATTTTCACAAAACAAAGAGATTATGTGTATATAATAGATAGTTATAAGAATCAAATCGGTCTCAGAGACTATTTATATTCTCCCAGAGAAATCCTAGGGCAGGGGTCTGCAGTCCTTTAGCAACAGCTTCAGTTTCATTACCTTACACCCTTATCAGGCAACCACAGGACTAACACCCCACCTGCCCCAACCCGAAACTTCCCGGCTCTACCTACTCCTATGCAGCACTATCCTATGCCCTCAGATTATCTTGGATGTGTTCTTTATTGGTACCTTGTGTTTCTTGGGTCATCAGTTGATCTGAGACCGATGAAGGTATATGCCACAAGTGCTTATAAGAAGGAATTGAACTGTGCTTGCTACCAGGACTATGAATAACAGGACTCCATTCTCTGGAATCAGAATTAGTAAAATAAGCCAGGAGTCCTAACTATTATGGCCAATACCTCTTTGGCCATGAGACTGTTACTGTTCCTTTTGTCTGCCTGTGGACTGAGATCAAAGTACTAATTTTTTCCCCTCCCTTCTTACCAGCTCAGGAAAAAAAGGAAAACTAACTAACTACCTCTAAGTCAAAATTGTCAGAGATATTTGTTAAAAAGTGGTTAACAATAACCAAAGCAATGATTTCTCAACTTTTCTGTATATCACTCTCATATGGGTAGCTTTCAAAAATCCCAATGCTTAAGCTGTACCCCATACCAATTAAACCAGACTACATGAAGTTAAGGCCAAGCAGCTATATTTTTATGTCAGGTGACTCCGACATGCCCCAAACTTTGAGAACCATGGACAGTAGAACAAAAAAGGCCAGTCTTCATTGTAATTTAGGGCTAGGTACTAACACCATTCCTCCTCCTCTGCCTCATTCAAAAAAATCATTTACTGCTCCTTCCCTAGAGATACAAGCTCACCCCCATTTTAGGCAATTCGGTACCATTAACTAAAGAGGGTTTTCCCTGACTCTCCAACAAAGCATTTGTGCCAACTCTGAAATCACCTAAAATAAAAAAAATTAAAAAAATAAAGCCTAGTGCCTAGTCTTATGCCATGCCCACCACTTAGAAGCATTATCACTATAGTGGTGAAAAGTAGCTCTTGAGCTTTCTCTCCTCTAGCACAGTGAGAAAATGTAACTCTAGTCCAATTCAGGATAACCTCTCACCACCTATGGGGACACAGGCAGCCTACTTCTTAGGCAGTTCCCATTTGCACAACCTCAAAGAGATCCTATCATTTCCCAAGCCAACAGACTTGGGCCACAGAGACCTAGAAAGACAGTCTCACCTGTGGCGTTATTTCTGTGGCCCTTATATCTCTTAACATATTGGGCCCCATCACTGTGAGAGGAGTTGAAGAGGTAAATGTCTTCATCATTGTAACTGGCCAGGAGCTCTGCCAAGAACAAGAACAGAGCAGTGAAGGCAAAGACTGAAAAAAGCAGGGACCAGGAATTGGGGGCTAGGGTGGGGCTTCTTGCCAGTAGTGCCCCCTCCGAATACCCAGGTATAACACCCATCTTACCTAGTTGGAACAACAAGCAAGTCAGGGTAGACTAGAAACATACTGCCAACCCAGGGGTAGCAGAATGCTCAGAAAAAAATCATACCCATTATCTCAGTAATGAGTCAAAGGCATAAGAACCTGCTCAGCCAAGAAGCCTGGGCTTCAGGACAGGCCCTGCCAAATATCATCTGCAGCAGACTGCAAATGGTGCCTGGCATCTCCAAGGGTCATCTGCATCCTCCCACTATGTGCTCACCATCGGCAGCTACTCCCAGCTGCTCCACTCGGAGCTCCAGCACAGTGGTGAGCACTGGAGGGCATGTGCCTCACTGGCCCAGCGCTCCCTAGACAGAGAGGCGTGCCAGCCTAGGAGCTGGGCCCTGCTCACGTACCTGTGCCGTCGTGGCTGTACACAAGACAGGTGATGTTTGCTTTGGACTCACTGTTCACCTGCAATAAGGAGCAGATACTGACTGACACCCCACCCCCCCATTTGTTATACCACCTTCAGGAAATAGGCTTTCCTTCAAACTCCCCTACATCTTCTCTCAAAAATTCAAAGAGAAAGACAAACAGCAGAGAAGCAGTACAACTGGTGAAATGTGATCACCTCAGGGAGGGAAGAGTCGTAGGGCCTTCTCTTGGTTGTCTGCTGTGTGCCAGCCATTTTATAGACACTGTCTTAGTAGGCCTCATTATCACAATGCAAAGTTGTTTACTGTTATGTTTATCTTGTTGATTTAAAAAACCAAAGCTAATAAAAGCAAAATGACTGCCCAAGTTCAAAATATTGGTAAGCGGTAAAGCCAGGATTCAAATCCAGGTTACTGACTCAAAAGTCCAAGCTTTTCCCACCATACCAACAAGATCAGATGCAGTCTGGGGGTTAAGTCAGGGAAGCCTGGAGCCACTGGACCGTCATGAATCTTACCAGGTGATGAGGACAAAATTTCTTGAGTACTCCATTGTTCTCATTCTCATCAATTTTCCTCTGGTCATAAATTCTGTAGTGGAAGAAGCAATGAAAAGGCCATAACTTTGGCTCGGCGCCTGTTGCTCTGTGGTTAGGGCGCCAGCCACATACACCGAGGCTGGCAGGTTTGAACCCAGCCCAGGTTTACTAAACAACAATGACATCAACAACAAGAAAAATAGCCAGGCATTGTGGTGGGCGCCTTTAGTCCCAACTACTTGGGAGGCTGAGGTAAGAGAATTGTTTAAGCCCAAGAGTTTGAGGTTGCTGTGAGCTGTGAAGCCACAGTACTCTACTTAGGGCGACACAGTGAGACTCAAAAAAAAAAAAAAGTCGTAACTTATAGACTGATCCTTTGAAGAACTGCAATTTGATGTAGTGGCAAGCAGCAGCCAACTGAAATCAAAGAAGGACATCTTTCTTTTTTTTTGCAGTTTTTGGCTGGGGCTGGGTTTGAACCCTCCACTTCTGGCATATGGGGCCAGAGTTGAGCCACAGGTGCCGCCCATGAAGAACATTTTGCAAACCAAGCTTTTGGTTTGTACTTTTCCTTACAGGTCCTCCTTTTCCCAATCCATTTCCAAACCCCCTCTCATCCGGGTACTTGACGTTTCAAATGGCAATCCATCAGTTTGGAGTGGTTTAGAGTAATTGATCTCTTCTCTCAACTTTTGTATCATTTACTGTTAAATTTTACTGAAATAAGTAACCTAGAGATTTTTGTTTTGAGTTGGGATCTTACTCTGCCTCCTGGGCTAGAGTAGAATGTCATCATTGCAGCTCACTGAAACTGCAAACTCCCGAATTCGAGCGATCTTTATAGCTCAGCCTCCCCAGGAACTAGGACTTCAGGCAAGAAAATGTACCACTATGCCCAACTAATATTTTTATTTTTAATTTTTCTGTAGAGATGGGGTCTCGTTCTTGCTCAGGTTGGTCTCAAACTCTGGGCTCAAATGATCCTCCTGCCTTGGCCTCCCAAAGTGCTAGGATTACAGGCTTGAGCCACTGTGCCCAGGCTATTACTGGAAAGAACAATCAACATTCAAGATTTTCATTACCTTATTTTCTATTTACTTCTCAACCCATCCCAATCCGGCTTTGGCCTTTAACTCACCACTGAAGGTCAAAACTGTCAAGATACTTTTCAAGCCTTTTTCTCTAGCTGACATTGTTCACTACTCCTTCCCTGAAACACTTCTTTCCTTGAGGTCTAACCACTTCTCAATGTTGTTCAGGGGCTTGTCTTTGTCTACCCCTTGAAAGGTAGGAAAAATCCTTACTCCATACTTTCCTTTGGTTATCAAATTCTATTACCAATGCTTTAACTACCACCTACACATGCATACATGACTTAAATCTGTACCTTATTCTGTATACTTATTCCGAGCTCTTGACTTTTATCTTTGACAAATAGAAGTATTATATATAAATGTTATAATTATGTATAACACTGGGATGCCCAGAAGTAAACTTTCTCCTTCTTCTAAAACTAAACTCATTCTAAGCCCATCCCCTTGCCCCATGATTCTTCATTAATAGCACTATCCTAAATTCAAGTGTCCAAATCAGAAATCAGGTCATTTCTTTCCTGTCAATTCTATTCCTTGGGTATATTTTTTTAATATATCAACCTTCTTCCCTGCTCTTGTCATTTTTTGCCTAAATTACCATCGTATCCTTCCAATTGATTTTCTTTGTTCATCCTATCAACATAATCATATCTAAAAGGCAAATTTTCATACACATTTCTACTTAAAACTCATCAGTTATTTTAGTAGTTATGATTTTAGTTTTTTGCTTTGTTTTGTTATGTTTGAGGCAGTGTCTTGCTATGTTACCCAGGCTGGTCTTGAACTGCTGGCCTCAAACAATTCTCTTGCCTCAGCCTTCTGATGTAGCTGGGACTAACAGGTATGAGCCACCAAATCAGCTCTTCCATGATTTTGTACTATCCACTGATTAAAGTTCAAACTCTTTAGTCTGGCAGCCTACCACTTCTACAACATCCTAAACATTACGCACACAAAAAAAACAAACAACAAAACAGAAAAAGACTTTTTCCTCAAACATACCATGTCAAATCTTGTTACCTTGTCTCTAAACATAATGATTCCTCTATCCGAAATACTAATTTTCCATTTGTCATTAATACTTTCTCTGTGAGTAAAATTAGCATACATGGTTTGCACTATATTTAGGTAGCTAGATCTGAGTTCAAATACTATCTCTTCTCTTTACTACCTGAGTAATTAATATTGGATAAGTTACTTATTATGTTTAATTCTTGTATGTCTGTGTCTCCAAAATGTTCCTTAAAGGCAAAGACTATGTCTAGGCAAGGGTATACCTAACACAAAATAGATGCTGGATAAATAAGTGAATGAATCAATATATTTCCATATTCTCCACCATCCCCTGCTTAATAATATCCTGCATACAGAGAATACCAGGAAATGTTTGCTAAATTAACCAAAAAACAAAAAACAAAAAGAAGATGGCTATACTACTAATTACTACCCTTCAGCAAATTTATCAGCTGATAATATATTTTTTTCTCTTAACTAAGTTTATTTATTTATTTTTTGAGACAGAGTCTCATTTCATTGCCCTAAACAGAGTGCTGTGGTGTCATAGCTTACAGCAACCTCAAACTCCTGGGCTCAAGCAATCCTCTTGCCTCAGCCTCCCAAGTAGCTGGGACTGAAGGCACCCATCACAACGCCTGGCTATTTTTAGTGATTGGTTTTGGGGGGTGTGAGTCTCGCTCTTGCTCGGACTGGTCTGGAACTTGTAAGTTCACCCGATCCACCCACCTCAGCCTCCCAGAGTGGTAAGATTACAGGTGTGAGCCACTGTGCCAGGCCACTAAGTTTAAACTAATAGCTCTTATCTGGGCATGGTGGCTCACACCTGTAATCCTAGCACTATGGAAGGCAGGAGGATGGCTTGAGTCCAGTTTAAGAGCAGCCTGAGAAACATAGCAAGACCCTGTCTCTAAAAAAATCGAAACATTAGCTGGATGTAGTGACACACACCTGCAGTGCTAGCTACTTGGGTGGCTGAACCAGGCAGATCATTTGATCCTACAAGTTTGAGATTGCCATGAGTATGAAGGTACTAATGCACTCTGGCCCAGGCATCAGAGTGAGAAGATGTCTATAAATAAATAAATAAATGGCCCTTAGATGTCACTCGGCCACCATAAACTTCAGCAAGTCAGCAATTGGTAAAAATTATTTAAATATTTGATCTCCATGAGGTACTTTTTGGTACACGACCATTCTATGTTCCTCAGTGTCTAACACTCTTTGACCTTCTTTATAGGGATACTCTTATCTCCCTTCTCCCTCTTTCCACAAGTATTTATTAATAATCTACTATATTCTAGATGTAACGTTAGATCAAGGGCTGGGGAACTTTTTCTTAAAGAGCAAGATAATAAATACTTTAAGCTGGTAGACCTAGTTTCTACTGCAACTCCTGAACTCCATCATTATAGCTAGTGCATTCCAATAAAACCTGTTTTACAAAAACAAACAGTAAAGTTTGCCAACCCTCTGTGAGTTAGTGGTGATAGAAAGATGAATACAAATTTCCCTCTGTCTTCTAAGCACAGGACTTGGACATTTTAAGTCACATAAAAAATGGTTTTAGCACCCTCTTAACAAATTTACTGCATCTCTCTCCATAGGCTCTCAGGTACCCACTAACTTGTTACCCTAGGTAGCTCTTCCCGCCCCCTGCCATTAATACAATGCTCTGTCAGTATGTGGCTGATCTTGGCCTAAGAAATGGGGAGAAAAAGGACTATTTATTGACTGTACTTTATGAATCAGGGCCTATACCAAATTCTTTACCATAAATTTACATGTTAACCAATCATACTTTATCCTTTTCTTTACTCCTGTAAATTCTTTTTTTTTTTTTCTGTCTCCTGAACAAGAGTGCAGTGGCATGATCATAGCTCATATCACAGTTTACTGCAAACTCAAATTCCTGGGGCTCAAGTGATCCTACCATCTCATGCTCCCAGATAATTGGGACTACAGACACTTGCCACCATACTCAGCTAACTTTTATATTTTTTGTAGTGGCAAGGTCTCCCTATCTCACTATGTTGTGCACGCTGGTTTCTCTCGAACTCTTGGACTGAAGTGATCCTCCTGCCTTGGCCTCTCAAAGTGCTGGGATTATAGGAGTGAGCCACTGTGCCCAGCCTACTCCTGTAAATTCTTTAACATAAGCAAGACTAGCAGAAGACGTTCACCTCTATAACTCTATTTGTCTACTTTTTTCCTGCCTTTCTGTTGGTCATAAGCCAAAAAGCATGCCTCCCTAAAGCTTCCCTTAAGTGCTTTTTCACAATTCTAAACTAAAATTCAATATGAATGCCGCAAAGCATTGAGGATGAGTAAGTTATTTCTCTGTATTCCCTTGAAGGAATTCCTTTGGGTTAGGAATAGAAGTTAATGGCATTATGATATAAAATGTTCAGTACAAATGTTTTCAGGTTCTTTCAAAGAAAATGTAAGAAAGGAGAAATCCCAAAACATTCAGTTGGCTGCACGAAGAGGTACCATAGAACTTGAGGATACAACCATAATGTCAGAGGAGAGCTGGAGAGCTGAGAGGGCTACCTGCCTGCTCTTGCCAAGTAAATGGCCTCTTATCTGCTGAGAACTTGGGACATAAAAAGGGATAGAGGATGCTGAGGCTCGTAAGAGCCAGAAGATCTAAGTAGTACTCCTTGTGCTGAAAAGATAAGACTCTGAGCTCCACTCTAACCCTGGGAAAGTACTAGCTTTGGAATAAGTGGAATAAGGCACTATTAACTGCCAATCTCAGTGCAGCCAGCTCCTCCATTCCCTTCTAGACATCTCAGTCCTAGTGTTTGAATTCTTGACAGACATAGATTTTGAAGCAATCTAGAGTTCTAAGTAGGAAAATCTCAACTAGAAATTTCATTGAATGCTCAATTTGGAGAAGATAGCAAGTTTGGACAACTATAACCCTTTTGATTAATAGTCTCTTCTTAAAAGAAAAAAAAAAATCAGTTGCTATATATTTGAGTATTGGTTAGAAGAAAGGAATTTTGAGAGTAACAAGGTTTTGCCCAGGATTCTTGAACAAGTAAACAAGTGATTGCTCATGTTTTCTGAAAACTTATCTCATGATTCTTATTCACAGAATTAATTAACTTCAACATACAGTTATAAAAATGTGTACTCATTTCAAAAGGAAGATACCGTTCGCCCACCATAAGGACAGCAAATGTCACTCATTTCTCTAGTGATCCTGCTTCTCCTCCTTTCAAACTTAATGATCCCAAAGAAAAATAGTTAATAGAGGTCAACTAGATAGAGATGGATACCGTTTACTACCAAGGGTCAAAAGAAATTAACTGGTGCATATAGGGATTAAATCCACGATGTCTGGTTCTCTCAGAACATATCTCAACAGCCAGTGGTACAACAGAAATTCATAGTAAAAAGGCTATCACTGTGGATAAATAAAAGTGGTGTAGGACAGTGGGAGGCAACAACCTTTAGTTCAAACTGAGTGCTCCCAAGTCAACAGCACTATTTCCAAATTCATGACCAGTTTTTAAAATTTCAAGTGCATGTTAATTTATATACAAGGATGGCAGAAGATACTAATACAGAACTTGCTGGTAAACATAGGTATTAACAGCAATGTGAAGACCTTGGTCAATTCATCAAACCTCTTTAAAACTTGATAATCTCTACAACATGTAAAGCCAGCACTCAGATGGTTAGATTAGGGAATAGAACACCTCAAAAGACACATAAACTTTTTGGAAACCAGTGAAAAAATTTAAGACAGTGGTTAATGGATTCCTAGGCAATTCATACCTCTCCTTAAGGAAGCCCTGGGAGTATACAGTGAGTCAGTGTCTCAAACTATCAAAGATACAAAGAGCCAGCAACTTACCTTACAAACTGATCTCGCCCGCCCACTGCAAACTGGTGGGTATTGGCAGGATTCACATAGATGGTATACAGCCCCACTTTCTTCTCTTTTTCTTTTGTCACCACCAGTTTCCTTTAAAGCCAGAAGAGCACACAAAGTTATATTCGCCAAAAGATCCAGATGGTGACAGCAAGTGAGAGCCAAGAGAGTAATGCATGCAGACATGGCTAATAAGAAACCAAAGAGAGTCTCACGTGGAAAGAAAAAAATTAGAAATTTTGGCTTTTTGTTTGTTTTGAATGTTGGAACAAGAAAACACCTACATTTACTATACCCTACTTTGGATATTAGGAAAAAACATCTAGTCAAGTCATTTTCTAGTGTTCCTTTAAGAAGCATAAGCTAAAGATATATGAATGTACTGTTCCTCAAGAAGCTTCAGTTTAGCTGGAGTCCAATATAATCAAGTCAATAGAGAAACAATACTATCCATACATCTTCTCAGTCACCTGGGAACAAAAAGAGGTACGGGCAGATTCATTTAAAAAGTGGGCTAAGGCTTGGCGCCTGTGGCTCAGCGGGCTAAGGCGCCAGCTACATACACCTCAGCTGGCGGGTTCGAATCCAGACTGGGCCCACCAAACAATAATGACGGCTGCAACCAAAAACTGGCCGGGCGTTGTGGCAGGTGCCTACAGTCCCAGCTACTTGGGAGGCAGAGGCAAGAGACTCACTTGAGCCCAGGAATTGGAGGTTGCTGTGAGCTGTGATGCGATAACACTCTATCCAGGGTGACAGCTTGAGGCTCTGTCTCAAAAAAAAAAAAAAAAAAAAGTGGGCTAAAGGCTCACTGCCTGTAGCACAGTGGTTATGGCGCCAGTCAAAGACACCAAGGCTGGCGGGTTCGAACCCAGCCAGGGCCAGCTAAACAACAATGCAACTGCAACAAAAAATAGCCAGGTATTGTGGCATGGGACTATGTCCCAGCTACTTGGGAGGCTGAGTCAAGAGAATCCTTAAGCCCAAGAGTTTGAGGTTGCTGTGAGCTGTGCTACAGCACTCTACCAAGGACAACATAGTGAGACTCTGTCTCAAATAATAAATAAATAAAATGAACAATAAACTCAGGAGGGTGAGGTGAGAGGATTACTTAAGGCTGGGTGTTCAAGACCACTCTAGGCAACATACCAAGACTCAATCTCTAAAAAAATTAAAAAGAAATAACCTATCTGGGCACGGTAATGCCAGCCTATTAGTCTCAGCTACTTGGGAGGCTAAGGTAGAATCACCTGAGCTCACGAACCCAAAATCAGCCTGGACAATACAGCAAAACAACAAAAAAAGACATATTGAAAAATGACCAGCCATTATTTTCTAACATAGGGGCAATCCACAGGAAAATAGTATTCTTTTTCCCTTACCTGAAGCAAATTAGGAAAGAGGGTTTTTTATAAGCATAGCTGTTTTTCTAAGGCTGAAAGAGCATTTCCATATTATTATGGTTTTAACATAAGACAGGTGATCCTCAGGAGGGACTAGGGTCCTGAGTTTCGAAACCCTAGAAAACTTCAGAAGTTTAGCCAGAATAATCTGGCTAAATAATCATAATTTGTCCCAGTTTAAGGGTGGTACTATGAATACTCTTCCCAAATCAATCTGTCCAAACAGTCAGATATAAAAACACAATGAAGATTAGTAAATTCTCAGGAAAGGGAAGACTTCATTTAAGACACTATAGGGGCTTGGTGCCCATAGATAAGTGGTTAGGGCGCCAGCTACATACACTGGGGTTGGTGGGTTTGAACCCAGCCCAGGCCTGCTAAATAACAATGACAACCACCACCACAACAAAAATAGCTGGGCATTGTGGCAGGTGCCTGTGGTCCAATTACTTGGGAGACTGAGGCAAAAGAATCACTTAAACCCGAGAGTTTGAGGTTGCTGTGAGCTGTGATACCATAGCACTCTACCAAGGGTGACATAGTAACACTCAAAAAAAAAAAAAAAAGAAAAGAGAAAGAAAAGAAAAAGAAACTATAGGAAAGGACTTGGCTTTAGCTTTTATTTTTAATTCTAAGGTTCTATTAGTCTCTGATGCTATGGAAACAGAAAGATATATAACCATGACAACAAGTTTATTTGTAAAGAAATTATTTTAGCATCTTCTGTGCATGGTCAAAGTCACTCCAGCCTAGACTTGCTCTAGGCAAAATGGAGAGATTTTACTTGATTTTAAACTCTCTGCAGCTTTCCATTAAAATAAAGGGGTCACTGAAAATGAGTGTCATTAAGGGGACTCCCCCAAACTCCTCATAAACACAAGGTAGAGAAAATGTCAAAATAACAAGAGTTTTGGAACAAATGCACAGCTGTAACCTGGGTTCAGAAAGGGAAAAGGGGTGGGAGCTGGTGCTGCTCCTTTCTTAAGGCCCATCTCATTTACTCAACAATTTGAATTTTCATAAGGACATGATCAAATATAAAAGTTACCATGTAGAAGCAACATGAAAAAACTAAGGGATAGATTATGAAGTACTTTCTGCACTGTTACATAATCCTGACAAAGAGCTCAATCTTCTATGCTTCAATTTATTCCCCTAAAACAAATGTTTCTCTCTCCCAATGGATAAACGCAGAGTGATCTGAGCTCTTTAGGGACCGGCAGAAATGTTATATATACAAAAATGATTAATTGGCTTGGTGCCCATAGCACAGTGGTTATGGCGCCAGCCACATGCACCAAGGCTGGCAGGTTTGAACCCAGCCTGGGCCAGCTGAACAACAATGACAACTGCAACAAAAAAATAGCCAGGCATTGTGACAGGCGCCTGTAGTCCCAGCTACTTGAGAGGCTGAGGCAAGAGAATCAATTCAGCCCAAGAAGTGTGATGCCACAGCACTCTACCAAGGGCAACATAGTGAGATTCTGTCTCAAAAAAAAAAAAAGGATTAATTGTGGCAATAAGGTAAAAATCTTTTCACATCAGAGGAAACAATTCAAAACAAATATGCCAAATTTTGCCTTAAACTTAAAGAGCAGGTATGTCTCCCATACCTGCTCCTAGTACTAGCTTCTGGTATGAGCAAAAAGAGAAAAATAATTACAGATTAAACCAAAGGATCCCTTTGAGGAATACCTCAAACTGGATTCCACTGGCTAACGGAGCATCCCATCCACAGTTTCAAGTCCAACTTGTTTCCTCAGATGTTAGCCAATTTCACCAACTCCAAGGGACTCAGCTATCACATATATATATGACAGAAAAACCCCACTATGTCAACCTCACAGAAAAATGCCTCTGATATAAACAGATGTTCCGGCATCAGCTTAATACAAAAAGATGGTTTGGATTTTCTGACCACGACCTTCACAATCTGCCCTCCATCCCATTCCAGCCAATAACACTACTTCTACTATGGGCCCATAGCACAGTGCAAAAGCTTTTTTTTTTTGGAGACAGAGTCTCATTTTGTCACCCTCGGTAGAGTGCAGCGGTGTCAGAGCTCACAGCAACCGCCAACTCTTGGGCTTAAGCAATTCTCTTGCCTCAGCCTCCCAAGTAGCTGGGACTATAGGCACTCACCACAACACCCAGCTATTTTTAGAGACAGGGTTTCGCTCTTGCTCAGGGTGGTCTTCTACCTGTGAGCTCAGGGCAATCCACCTGCCTGAGCCTCCCAGAGTGCTAGGATTACAGGTATGAGCCACCTCACTCGGCCCTAATACAAAAACTTTTTGAAGACTCACTGTCTCTCATTCCTCAAATCTAGAATTTGGGACAGTGCCTTAGCTCACAGTGGGCGCCAGGCCACATACACTGAGACTGGTGGGTTCAAACCCAGCCTGGGCCTGCTAAAAACAACAATGGCAATAAATAAATAAATATATCAAAAAAAAAATTTGGAATTTGGACTTCCTTCTAACTCTCAAGTTTCTCTGATGACCCCCCGTTTTAGTTTCTATGCCTATCATTGCTGTGTCCAGATGCATGGTCAACTCTCAGACAGATTTTCTGCTCTATCATTTCATTCATTCTAAATTCAATAATCTGCCAAAATCATTTGCTCATATCATTCCTTCAACCAGATTCTCAATCCCTCCGAACCTGATCCATAGGAGATCTCATTCTGATTCACAACTCTCTACCACAGATCAGACAAATTCATTATTATTTCTTGCATTTTTCCCTTCCCATTCCCTATGGAAAACCTACTAATGTCCCAGTATCATTAGAGAATCCAGGAACTTTAGAAACAGAAATAACATTATTCAATTCAAGAGATTAAATGATTTTAATCAAAGATAGATAAATAGAGAGCTAGTACTAAGAGGCAGACCCTCTGTCACTCAGGCTTGTTTCCTTTCCAGTATAGGTCCATAATCTCACAACCTTCATCTTTATGAAGGTTATATAAAATAGAGGTCTAATAACAATCAACCTTCAGATTATATTCCTTAAACTAATTTATATTTTACTTATATCCTATGTAAATCATTGACAACACTTACTCAATTCTGGTACTGACCTACAAGATTTCTTATAATTTTTAAGAATAAGACAATAATTAATCTAGAAACTGATCAACAAAGTAGTGATACATTAAACTATGGTACACCAATGACATATACTTCATGGTTAAAAATGAAATAGACTTTCATGGGTTTAACATAGAAAGGTCAAAACATAAGAAAAAAGCAAGATATGTATGTTTCTATATACATGTAATTATCCACTTATGAGGAAAAAGCATATGGATATATTTAGGTACACAAAATGTATATAAAAGGGACTGGAAAATTGTTCAAAATTAGAAGTTAGCAAGGGCTAGCAAAATAAGGAGTGAGAATGCCAGAGGTAGCAGGAACATTTACAGTTTGTCTGTATACTTTATCATTCAAATTTCTTAAATGAGATGTATTTATTGCAAGAGCAATAGAAATGAAAAAAGGAACATAAAATAATTAAAATAGTAACTACAACTTAATGAGTTCCAGACATGGAGCTAGAGACTATCCTGGGGCATCAAATACATATACCAGGCTAGGCACCCATACCTCAGTGAGTAGGGCACCAGCTACATACACCTGAGGTTGGTAGGTTTAAGCCCAGCCCAGGCCTGCCAAACAACAATGACAACTGCAACGAAAAAAAAATAGCCAGGTATTGTGGCGGGCGCCTGCAGTCCCAGCTACTTGGGAGGCTGAGGCAAGAAAATCACTAAATCCCAAGAGCTTAAGGATGCTGTCAGCTATGAAAGCCATCGCACTTTACCAAGGGTGACATAATGAGACTCTGTCTCAAAAAAAAAAAAAAAAAATACATATACCAAAAATTCACAAAAGGCCAGACCCAATGTCGCTTGTGCCTATAAGTCCAGCACTTGGGAGGCCAAGTGTGAGACTGTTTCAAGCTAGAAGTTCAAACCAATCTGGGCAACACAGCGAGACCTCACCTACACACACACACACACACACACAAAGAAGCTGGGTATGGTGGTACATGCCTATAGTCCCAGCTACTGAAGAAGCGTGGGCATGGCTCAGTGCCTGTAAATCAGTGGCTATGGCGCCAGCCATACACTGGAGCGGGCAGGCTCAAACCCAGTCCAGGCCTGCCGAACAATAACAACTAGAACCAAAAATTACCCAGGCATTATGGCGGGTGCCTGTAGTCTCAGCTACTTGGGAGGCTGAGGCAAGAGAATGGCTTAAGCCCAAGAGTTTGAGGTTGCTGTGCGCTGTTACAACACAACACTCTACCCAGGGCAATAGCTTGAGACTCTGACTCAAAAAAAAAAAAAAAAAAAAGCCTGGGCAGAAGGGTTGCTTGAGCCCCCAGGAATTCAAAGGTTACAGTGAGCTCTGATCAGACAAATACACTCTGGCCTGGGTGACAAAGCAAGACTTTACCTCTTAAAAAAAAAAACCTCACAGAAACCCTGGAGTGGAGGGAGGACATTATGCCCATAGTAAGCTTAGAGAAACTGAGGTTTGGAAAGTTATGTAAGTCATCACTGGTAATGTCTGAGGTGAGATAGACCAAGGTCTTCCTGGTTCTAAACACAATGCTATATTCTTTCTATGATGTCACATCATAGAGATACAATTACCCATGAGTCTCAAATTCACATACAAATGAAAAGTGATATGATAGAACTCTACTAAAGCTACCAATATTTTTATTCAAGATTTATCATTTAATTGTTTGCATGTTTTTATACATAATTACACTGAAAACTTTACAAGAGGATCTCTGAGCTAGTATACAGAATAATATGCTTTGTGTAAGTTGAATAGCACCCAAGTGAATAGAGAGTGGAAGATTATCAAGCTATGAAGGCCACATATAATACAATAACTTTGAGAAATGAAGGTAGACTGAATAGCATTTCACTGCTAAGAAACAAAGGAAGCAAGGAAATTCCCTAAACCTCAGACTACCTCTTATCATCGGCCCAAAAGTACTATTCTGACAACCCAGAGAGTTGAACATTACCAGGACACATGAAATAGTTTCAAGGCCAAAGGATACAGTTCTGCAAAGATATTACTCGTATACTTACGAAGCAGGGCGGTCTTGTCTCAGGTCTATGGTGAAGACAACAGCATCTTCACCTGCAGACAGGAACGTACAGGGAGAGTCTGGTTCCAGGGCCAACTGAAAGAAAAAAATGGAAAAGACAGAGACTTTTAAAGATTTGAATTAGAGGTCATTTAGTTCATTCCTTTAACTTCAGAATGGGATGCATTTAAAATATCTCAGGAGGCTGGGCATGGTGGCTCATGCCTGTTATCCTAACACTCTGGGAGGCCAAGGCAGGTGGACTGCCTGAGCATACAGGTTCCAGACCAGCCTGAGCCAGAGAAAGACCCTATTTCTAAAAATAGCTAAGTATCATGGTAGGTGCCTGTAGTCCCAGCTACTTGGGAGACTGAAGCAAGAGAATCGTTTGAGCCCAAGAGTTGGAGGTTGCTGTGAGCTACTACACTACAGCACTCTACCAAGGGTGACAAAGTGAGACCCTGTCTCAAAAAAAAAAAAAAAAATCAGGCAGCACCTATGGCTCACTGGGTATGGTGCCAGCCTCATATACCAAGGGTGGCGGATTTGAACCTGGCCCTGGCCAAATTGCAACAAAAAAATAGCCGGGTATTGTGGTGGGCACCTGTAGTCCCAGCTACTTGAGGGGCTGAGGCAAGAGAATTGCCTAGGCCCAGGAGTTGGGATGTTGCTGTGAGCTGTGCAACACCCAAGTGAGACTCTGTCTCTTAAAAAAAAAAAATCAATTCTTCTACCCCCTTTTTACTCCGTACAGAGTAAAACGGTGCCCAAGTTTCATTCCCTACATCTGAGTTCTAAAAAATTAGTGATCTTGTGGGTTGGAGACAGGCTTACGAATAAAAAAAAAATAGGTCGTTTTCATATTTTCTGAGCCATCTAAGCTAGAAAAAATACTCCAGGTCCACTTACATATTTACTTAAGGTGTCTGAGAGCACTATCCTCTTTCCATAGACAAACAACCAGGCCTACCCTGACCCGAGAAAGGGTAGCTCCTTAGATCCTCACTGGTTGCTACCATGACATTTTGGCCTATAATCTCAGCTCTAAACAGGGCTTCCAGAAACAGTGCTATATGTGAACTAAAAGTTGTGAGCAGGAAAAGTTAAAGCTCTCACACATGAGGAACCAATCACTAGTACCATGCAACTACTAAAATGATCCCAAAACAACTAGAGTAAAATTTAGAGGTCTAAAGAATTGTAAGAGACCTCAAGGATCTTCAAAGTAACGACAGTTCAGCTCATGGGCTAGATATAACTAACTGAATGCAACATATGTGTGATCTGAGGGTCTCTCAAATACTTGCCCTTTTTTTCTGGGGGTTTCTCAAATACTTGCCTGCTTTTATTTCCTTAACTACAAACCTTAGGACTGAAAGGAGTGACCACAATAAAGGTGACACAATGGACAGAGATGAAAAGACCTTGGCTGAGATCCACAGAGGATCTGGAATGCATAAAGTTTGGAGCGAGGGCTTCCTTACCTTATGGGATGCTCCCTTGTGCTGGGCCACACGTTTTGTATTCTTGCAACACTGTGTGGCAGATAGCTCTGCTACCCGAACCTGCCCATCACGGGCACACATGGCCAGGGTAGAATCACCACTGTTTGGAAGGAACTTGGCCTGAGGTGTTAAGAATAAAAAAAAGGACACAAAAGAAATGGAAGAAGTGAATTTGAGAAAGAAAAATGTGTTGACCACAATTTACCACCTTTTCTTACGTGACAGTTGGAAACATAGCTTTCCTATTCTTATACAGCTTGCTAAGCACAATTTCTTCCAGTAAATGAAAGAAAGAGAAAAACCTTCTGATGTACAAGATCATTTTGGTTGGCTCTGGAAGGCAGAATTGGAACGTGGTGTTCCAGTGAACTAGAGCTGGTAGCGGAGAAAAGCAAGCAATGAAAGAGGAAAATCTACCTTGATTCAGAAAGTAAACATAAATTTGTCATATATAAAAGGGAAACTAGGGGAAATTTGTTGGAGAGGAAAAGAGAACATGCTCAGAGATAAATGGTTAGTATCAATATGGTAAATGAAGCTGAGAAATTAACAATATGAGCTAATATTTACCCAACACTTACTAAGTACCAGCCATAGTTCTAATTGCTCTGCTTCTATTATTATTTAATATTCATAACCCTATGTATTATTAGTCCTATTTTACAGACAAAGGTAAAATAAACTTGCCCAAGATCACAAACATACTAAGTGGAAGGGACAAGATTTGAACCCCAGGCAGTTTGGTTTAAGAACTCATGCTCTTATATTATACTATTAGCACACATTTAATGCCTTCCTGATGAGTTCCAAGCACCCTACCCGCAGTCCATATGGTCAAGGACACAAATGGTTGCCACAGGATCTTTCAGCATATTGAAGTCATTATGGGAACCAAGATAGAGGCAAGTGCTGATGTCTAATTCCTAAAACTCACTTCCAGCTCCCATTCCAGCTAGCACCTCAATTTGTCTAACTCATGCCCAATTTTCTCTCAGTTACTATTATGCTCCCTTGTCTCACCTGGAAGACATTACTTTTGTGGCCACTCTCAAAGTCCAGTACTGGCTGCCGCCGCACCCAATCCCACACCACCACCTTCAGGTCATCACTGCCACTGGCCAGCCAGGTGCCGCGCTGGTTAAAGTGCAGGGTATTGACACAACCAGTATGGCCCTCAAGCCCATGCTGCAGGCGGAAACGCTGCACAAAGACTCTTGCCCCACAAGCCTCATATACAAAGCGGGCACTTGAACCCAGCTCCCGCTCCCGAAGGGCAGGAAGGGCTTGCCAGCGAGGTCGGGGTAGGGCTGATGTTTCTGAGGACACCCAGTCCTCTAGAGCCCGCTCATCATCTGATGAGTCCTGGTCACGGTTGGCCCGTTTGCGCTGTACATGGCGCCGAGGCTGCTCTTCTTCCTCCTCTTCTTCCTCTTCCTCTGAGTGGTCATGGACTCGGTTTTCATCATTAATAGAGTAATGCCCAGTGTCCTCCATGCTGTCTGAGTCCTTGTCTTC
Organism: Arctocebus calabarensis; assembly: GCA_963573935.1. Taxonomy (NCBI): domain Eukaryota; kingdom Metazoa; phylum Chordata; class Mammalia; order Primates; family Lorisidae; genus Arctocebus; species Arctocebus calabarensis. Next base: position 61,785 of record CAUYON010011040.1, read on the forward strand.
ACCTGAGCTCTCTGTGTCTGTGCCTCGACTTTCTGTGCTGGTGCGGTTAGGGCCACCATCATCCCCCGTCAAACTCAAACTCAGGTCTGAGGCCTCCACTTCAATGCCTGAGGATGTCTCCCTCCCCTCTTCAGCTCCAGACATCTCCTCTGGACTGCTAGACAGGCTTCCTACATGTTAGTGAGAAATGGGTGAGAAGAAAAAATAAGGAACTAGGAGAGTTATCAAAAAGATTTCCCACCTTAGTCAAAAAATCATCACATCAAAAGACCAAGAAATGAACTTTTGTTAAAGTGTTTTCAATACAAATGAACATAAAGAGTACTTCTTTATTATTATTTTTCTTTATAACTCAGCCTATATCATACTTTGAAGGAGTACTCTCTGAGGGGAAATTTTATAAAAAACAAGAAATGGAAAAGATTAACATCAAAGCCACATACAATAAAGGTACTTCAAAAGTGAAGACTCTCATGGCAGTCTAAAATTATAGTTAAGTGTTCAAAAGGCAAAGCACTGGCACATTGGATGAAATGTGCCTTATATAGGTACCATACGCTCTCTTCTGTTGGATGGGTATCCATAAGTTACAGCAAATAATTAAACAGAATATAAGAAAAAAGAATGGCTATCTCCAACAAGAGCTAGCATGGCCATCTCTGTAGGAAAAGATGGAAAATAACTGATAAAAATCACTCTAGACCAAAAGCAGTGGTTCACACCTATAATCCTAGCACTCTGAGAGCCAAGGCAGGAGAGTCCCTTGAGCTCAAGAGATCAGGTGCAGCCTGAGAAAGAGTAAGTCCCCATCAGGGCATTGTAGTAGGTACCTGTTGTCCCAGCTAGGTAGGAGGCTGATGCAGGAGGATCATTTAAACCCAGGAGTCTACAGTTGCTATGAGCTAGGCAGACACCATGGCACTTTAGCCTGGGCAACAGAGGGAGATTTGTCTCAAAAAAAAAAAAAGAAGACAAGAATAAAGAAAGAAAGAGTTCAAAACCAGCCTGCACAAGTACAAGACCCCACTTCTCCCCCCAAATAGTAAAATTAGCCAGGCATGGTGGTATACACCTGTAGTTCCAGCTACTTGGCAGAAAGATCAGTTAAGCCCAGGAGTTGGAGGTTGCAGTGAGCTATGACGACACTACTATGCCCTAGCCAGAAGATTCTATCTTCAAAAAGGAAAAGAAAAAATAAATCACTCCTACAGCTGTGTAGTTGAGCCATTTCCTACTTCAAGAAGCAACATTATGTCTTTTGTCTAAATCTTAGGTTTCTTCCCCTAAATTCCTAAAATCTACTAAGAAAGGAAGTTGAACAGGTAAGTAGGAATTATTACCATTTCAGTGGGCTCTCCTCACCTTTTGCTAGTATAAATGTATTCGGACTTACTTCCACTAGTTTATAATTTTTAGCCTTCCTTTATTGAAGGAAGTCTCTTTATTGAAAATTTTATTAGGAAGCATATGTAAAAACTGAAAAAAAGAAGAGCTATTATAGTAGTACCTGAGAAAAAAAGCTTAATATATTCTAGGTCTGCAACGTTGGTAGTTAAATAACTTGGCTGCTTTGCGACTGTGATCCAATATCCTACAATTAGAATACTGCATTTTCTTACCTAACAACAGCCAAATCATATTACAGTGAGCACTTGGGCAATGTCCTAGGGCCAAATACAACTACAACTTCCAACCTAAGGGGTCAAGGTGGGAAAAAAAAGGAAAGGGAGAATGAAGCTTTTAAACATTGTTCATGGCCGGCTTTCCTAAGATGGCTACACATTTTATCCTGCCAGAAATCAAAGCTCTATAGGAAAGGCAGATGAGCTATGTGTGACTCTAGTATGAGCTATTCAACTAAAATACCATGCTGATGTTTCAGATTCAAAGTTGGAGCACCTTAATGCCTAGTCATGTGGATTAGTACAGTAATTTATGAAGATCTTTGAAGCAATGGAAACTCTTTTCAGTGAACTCTTAGGCAAAACCAAATTTGGAAAACATAAACAATGCAAGTGCTTTGGTTGAAGTAGTTCCTGTCAAAACAAAAATCCTCAATTAACAGCACACTGTGAAAACTAGTGAGCTAGGGGCTAGAAGAAAAGAGAAATCTGAACCTAAGGCCCACATTTGTTGCTGAGAGTTTAGTGGCTGTGTGGCTCAGCGCCCGTAACTCGTAACACAGTGAGTAGGGAGTCAGCCGCATACACAGAGGCTAGTAGGTTCTAGCCCACTCTGGGCCAGTTAGACAATGACAACTGCAACCAAAAAATAGCCGGGTGTTATGGCAGGCACCTGTGGTCCCAACTAATTGAGAGGCTGAGACAAAAGAATCACTTAAGCCCAAGAGTTTGAGGTTGCAGTGAGCTGTGACACCACAGTGCTCTACCCAGGGCAACACAGTGAGACTCTGTCTCAAAAAAAAAAAAAAAAAAAAAAAGAAAGTTTAGTGGCTGTGGAGTTTTTTTTTTTGAGATAGAGCTTCAAGCTGTCACCCTGGGTAGAGTGCTGTGGCATCACAGCTCATAGCAACCTCCAACTCTTGGGCTCAAGTAATTCTCCTGCCTCCGCCTCCCAAGTAGATGAGACTACAGGCACTCGCCACAACACCCGGCTATTTTTGGGTTGCAGCCATCATTGTTTGGCAGGTCTGGGCTGGATTCGAACCCACCAAGCTCAGGTGTATGTGGCTGGCGCCTTAGCCACTTGAGCCACAGGTGCTGAGCCTGTTTTTTTGTTTTTTTTTTTTGAGACAGAATCTCACTACGTTGCCCTCAGTAGAGGCACAGATGACAGGTGCTCACCACAACACCCGGCTATTTTTTGGTTGTAGTTGTCATTGTTGTTTGGCAAGCCCAGGCTGGGTTTGAACCCGCCAGCCCCTCTGTATGGGGCTGGCGCTCTAGCTGCTGAGGCGCCGAGCCAGTGGCTGTGGTTTTTAAAAATAACAATTGTGCTTAAGCTTGGAGCGGTCAGAAGGAATAACACCACACCTAATGGGTCATTAGAGAAGGAAAAACAAAATATCAAAATGTTGGCCTGGGTCCAGTGACTCACACCTATAATCCTAGCACTCTGGGAGGCTGAGGTAGGTGGATTGCCTGAGCTCACAGGCAAGACCAGCCTGAGCAAGAGTGAGATCCCATCTCTAAAAATAGCCAAGGGTTGTGGTGGGTGCCTATAGTCCCAGTTACTTGGGGGAATTGCTTGAGTCCAAGAACTGGAGGTTGCTGTGAGTTATGCCCTATGCACTGCTATGCACAGCACTCTACCAAGGGTGACAAGCGAGACTCTGTCTCCGGGAAAAAAAAAAAAAAAAAAAATCAAAATGTCCCTGGTCCCCTAGTGGTTAGGGCTAAAAAAATTTTTTTAAACATCAAAACTACTAGCATTTATTGTTAAAACTGCCGTTAATAAATTCAGAGGACTCAGAAGCTCTGATATAAGGGCTAGAGTGTATCACAAGCTCAGTACAAGAGCCCCAAAAGTTAATCATCAAGATCCAATGTAGCAGGAGTTGGCAAATTTTCTCTGTAAAGGGTCAGACAGTAAAAATTTTAGGCTTTGCAGACCATATGGAGCTTTGTCACAACCATTCAACTTGTAGAACAGAAGCAACCAACAGATACCACATAAAAAAAGACATATGACTATTCCCGTAAAATTTTACAAAAACAAGTGAAACTATCTGGCCTGCAAGCTACAGTTTGCCAATCCCCAATCTAGCTAATGGCCAAGGTTCCAAATCAATAGCATACTTTCTCTAGATCCCTGTACCTTTCAAATAAGCCCAGTAAAAATCCTGAACCACTTGCCTTCATAAAAGATGAATGGAAAAAACAAGCAGGCAATAAAAAAGCATGTTGAAAATCTCACCTATTCTTCCCTCAACTTCACTGCTCCACCTATGACATCAACTAGAATTTAGCCTATATTCCTGACCTCCATAGTGCTAAAAAAGTCTGCCTTTGTGCTACACAATTATATGCAATTGAAGGAGAGTTCTCTAGTTTAAAAGTTGGCTCAGCATTGGTCAAATAACCCAGGTGGCAGCTATAATCTACTAGAAACTTGATATTCTACCTTCATATGAGCCCCAGACCCAGTACTACCCAGCACTGGCCCTGAAAAAAGGAAGAGGAGAAAAAAGGAAGAAAAAGAATGGGAAGGAAAGAGAAGGAAATAAGGAACAGAAGGTAGGCAACTCTAATCCTAGTTGGTTTGGACTATAACTTCATCTTTTATCTAATATCTCTATCGAAGTATGACCTACTATTAAAAGGCTCCTTCAATATAGAACCAGGAATCTTCCACCTTTCCCAAAACTCCCTTTTCCCCATTACCAATTGTATCTTACTTTTCTTCTCTATTAACAGCATCTCCTAGGTTCTATCTGTATTTATAGACTTCTAGAATTCCAAACCCCTCAACTTCTTAAGAAGTATGGCTCTGGGTTGGGTGTGGTGGCTCACATCTGTAATCCTAATGCTTTGAGAGGCTGAGGCAAGAGGACTGCTTGAGGTCAGAAGTCTGACAGCAGCCTAGGAAACACAAGCACCTATTTCTATAGAAAAATTTTTTTTTAATTAGCCAGGCAAGGTAGCATGTCCCTATATATAGTACCAGCTACTTGGGAGGCTGAAGTAAGAGGACTGCTTAAGCCCAGGAGCTGGAGATTACAATGAGCTATGAGATATGATGGTGCCACTGCACTCTAGTCCAGGCAACAGACTGAAACCTTGTCTTTTTCTTTTTGAGACAGAAAAGACCTAAGTTGCCCTAAGTAGAATATGGCGGCATCTTAGCTCACACCAACCCCAGACTCTTGGGCTCAAGTGATCCCCTTGCCTCAGACTCCCAAGTAACTAGGACTATAGGCACCTGCTGTTAACACCCAGCTATTTTTAGAGACAGGTCCTACTCTTGCTCAGGCTGGTCTCGAACTCATGAGCTCAAGCAATCCACCCGCCTCAGTCTCCCAGCGTGTTAGGATTACAGGCATGAGCCACCATGCCCGGCCTGAAAACTTGTCTTAAAAAAAAAAAAAGAAGAAAGAAAGAAGTACAACTAGCTCTCTTAATCATCTTCTGAAAACAACCAGATAAAATTTCAAAGAGCGAAAGTACCAGATTCTAAGATGTTTCTTGTGTAGTTTCCTCTACTAAAATCCAGTCTCCACTCTATCTGACAGGGACAAGAAGAACCTCAGGCTGACCATAAAATTAGCTTCACCTTCATTTTGGCCCCTTACCATTAGCTAAGTCTGTTTTGCCATCTGTGCTGCTCCCTTTGCTGGACATCTTGAATGATGTTTGTTGTAGCCAGCCTGAATTTGGGAGAGGAAGAAAATAAAACAATTAGGAAACAACCTGGGAAAGATGACAAAAGAGACAAGGAGACGTAACAGTGTATACAATTTTTCATTTTTATAAAAATGATTTCTGTGTGTGTGCTTAATAGGGCTTCTCAGCTGCTAAAAAGCACAGCAGGATTTTTTTTCCCATTCTAAATTCCGTAAAGGGAAACACTGGGGTGGGTCAATTGCCATCTCTTTACCCTATTCACTGAGTAACTAGCAGTGGCTTTTTAGATGGGAAAGCTGGAACCGAAATAAAACCTGGCATAACAGACACACAAAATGATGGGTACTATCAACAAGGAGTCTCAACTCAATACAGCCAGCTAGCTTTTACACTGCCCTTTCCCAATGTGTCTTCCGTACAATGACTATGTAAATAGTCAGGTGTATCTACAAACTCTATAAAACACTTGTCTTCACAACAAAATGAGGTGGCTCAGATTCTAAATATCATTTTACATTAAATCAACAGACAGAAGAAATCAAGCTCTTGGGTAAAAGCTTAGGCTTTATGTTCACTGAGATGCCCAGCTTCAAACTTATTACAGGCACAGATACTAATTAAGAATTGTAAGAAGCAGAACTGGAATTAGAAATCAGGAGCACCCTGCCCTAAGAACCTTAAAGCTGTTGCTTTTCTCTGAGGACTAACAGTCATAGGGGCAAAAGGGGGAGGGGCAACATTTCCATTAAACCATCTCATCCCATTTCATATAATAGCAAATGTTTTTTCACCTAATTTACCAACTTTCACCAGGCTTATCTTTTGCTAACTAGGAAATCAGAAAATCTACTAGCTTATTTTCTTTCATGCTGCTGTAGCACAGATTTTTTTTCAGGACCTCACTGCCACCTCCAGTAAATTCCAAAGAGCAAAGAATAATATTATTCAGACCACAATTTTGTTAAGCCCTTTCAATGCCTTGGACAAAAGGCACTGGTAAAAGACAAAGTATAATTATGATCCCAGTCCTTGTACCCAGGCACACTGGCCTCTAATCTTTCAACAGCTCTTTCATTCCTGTAACAATTATCCCAGAAGCAGCCCCATCTTTATCCTTACCCCCTACTCTTTCTCTACAGAAATCCAAGCTGCTTCATAAAATGTCCTCTGCCAAAAGACAGCTGCCCAAAGATTGTTCACATTAGGCTAAGGCAGGAAAGTAAAAACACTAGATAAGCATGGCTGAGGCTGAACTGTAGAAAGGACACCTGGAAAGGTGATGATGAAAGACAATGCTAACAAAAAAACCACCATGTAAAGCAGCCACATAAAGAAAAATGGGTAAAGAGCTAGATGCAAAGCATGCTCCTCTTACGTTGGTGTATAGATTTTTATATAGCATTCCTCATACCACACTTGTTTTTCCCGCTCAAAAGTCTCTATTTATGGCTCGGCACCCGTAGCACAGTGGTGATGGTGCCAGCCACATATGCCAAGGGTGGCGGGTTTGAACCCAGGGCCAGCTAAAGAACAATGACAACTGCAATAAAAAATAGCTGGACAGGCTTGGCACCTGTAGCACAGTGGTTATGGTGACAATCATGTATACTGAGGCTGGTGGGTTCAAGCCTCGGTCAGCTACACAATGACAACTAGAACAAAAATAGCCAGGCATTGTGGCAGGCACCTGTAGTCCCAGCTACTTGGAAGGCTGAGACAAGAGAATCGCTTAAGCCCAAGAGTTTGAGGTTGCTGTGAGCAGTGACACCACAGCACTCTACCAGGGACGACATAGTAAGACTCTGTCTCAAAAAAAAAAAAATTCTGTGTTTGTATTCTTTAGCATCTCAGCAATATCCTCTCCCCCATCTGGAGTTTAAAATTAATCACATTAATTGCAAAAGTCCTACAAGTAGTGAAAAAAATTGCACTACTTTGTTAAAATTACAAACTAAAGTCATAAGCAGGCTAGGGTATCATGGTTAATTCAAAGCAGATCTGGTGTTTTCCAACCTCTAGAATCAACACTGTCTAGGATACCACGACTGCACCCCACTGTACCCCATCTATTCTCAGAACACTTTCTAAAAACTAAGTGTACAGGAGCCTAGACTGCCTGAACTACAAACCTGTAATTGCTCTAGAAACCACACATACTTTCCCAGCCTCCTTAACCAGGAGGAGCCAAAACCTACACTTCCACTCAAAGGAAGCCCATACCCATATTATACTACAGAGTAGTCTTTAGGAAACATTAGGTTAAAGTTCTTCCAAGAAGTGATCTTCTCTTTGAGGAAAACAGTTGATAGAATTTATTGCTAAATTCAGAAGTAGAGAAAACTCTGTGGACAATTATGTCAACCCTGTTCAATCACTGAGTTGACAGGCAGATAAGCATCTAAAGGTCACATTGTTGAAGCCAGAGTTTGCAGCAAATCACTAGGCTTCTGACATCACTAAGCCATTAACATACTTTGTACTCTTGGATTGAGCTTCTTAATCTTCTCTGGAATTCATTTCTCCATTCATTTTCATACTTTGTCTATAAAGTATAAATTCTAGAAATGACAGAATTAAATATTAAAATTTCTACAGTAAGGTACTATAGCAGTAGTCTCAAAACTTTGATTATAAACCTCTGTCAGTGTCAATTTTGAGCATGAACTCCCAATATGTGTGTACATACACAGACACACGGTCAATTCACATTAAATATTTAGCTTAATTTTTTCAGGAAAAAACAGGTATTTCAACAATCTTTTTCATCATTTCTTTTCCTATATATCACTAGGTCACCTTGCGTACCTATTGGTAGTGCAGAAATTTCTGGTGACTAATTCTTTAGGAGGTCAAAAAATGACAACAACAATAAAATACAACTACTTTGGGGGATGACTTATTATGCTTACAATATGTCAATCAAAATGAAGAAACCTAAAACCACCTCAACTCTAGGGTAGCCCTGCTATGAACTGAATTATGTATCCCTTCCCCAATTCATAAGCTGAAGCTGACTCCCAAGCTGAAGGTATTTAGAGATAGCACCGTTTTAAGATAAGTTTTAGATGAGGCCAACAGGGTGGAGCCTTCATGATGAAAATTAGCGACCTTATCTATTAGCGACCAGAGCATTTGGACACGCACTCTTATTCTTCAGCACTCTTTTCCATTTCCCCCAGCCCTCACCAGTAAGGATGAAGCAAGAAGGTAACTAGATACAAGCCAGGAAGAGCCTTTACCAGAAATCAACTATGCTGGCACCTTGATCTTAGATTTCTAGCCTCCAGAACTATAAGAAAATAAATTTATTATAGCTATTGACCCTGTCTGTGCAATTTTGTTATAGCAGTTGAGCTAAAATACTGTCCAAATTAAAGCAGAAAGAAATACCATGACTTAGGCCAAGTATAGGAGCCACTTTAGAATCTTTTCCATCACCAAAAAGTATAATCTTCAATTTTATAATCTGATATTAAGAACCAAATTTGATCCAAATCCAAACTATCTCCTTCAATCTTTAATGCATTGCATTCCCCTAAAATTCAGTTTTACTTTAACTTCCATGTAAAATCCAGTCCAGGGCAAATTATGCTGAGCTTGGAAGAGCTATTGAGCTCACTGACCTAGGTAGCTAGAGGAGTTTAATGAGATTAACTCTACTGCCTGTATTCTAAAAATAACCATAACCCCTGCTAAACTGAAGGTTAAAGAGTAAACTATTGGAGGATGGGGAAAAAAGACTCAGGTGTCATTTTAATTCCACTAGGAAATTCCAATAACCTAGATTTTCTTGTTTTAGTAAGAGAGGAATTAGCATACTGGATAAAAGTATTTTGCAAGAGAGGCACCAAGCATCCCTTGTTTAAAAACACCGGGGATGTAATGAAGAATAATAAAATACATGTTAATTGGAAAAAAAAAAAACACCGGGGATGTTCTTTCCCCTAATACTGTTAAGAATCTGTACAAAAGATCATGTATATAGATTGTGTATTCTCTATCTGAAGTGCTTGAGAGTAAAAGTGTACTGAATTTCAGATTTTTGAATATTTGCATTATTCTGGTTATGCATCTCAAATACAAAAATCTGAAATTCTCCAATGGGCATTTCCTTTGAGCATGATGTTGGTGCTCAACAAGTTTCAGGTTTCCGAGCATTTTCAATTTCAGGTGTGGAATGCTCGACCTGTACCAGAATAATTAAATAAGTGAACATTCAACTGCAAAAAACAAAACTCAAAACCTTCAACCCATATAAATATACAAAATTTAACTAAAATGGATCATAGGCCTAAATGTAAAAGTTAAAACAATACAACTTCCAGGGCGGTGCCTATGGCTCAATGGATAAAGCGCTGGCCCCATACACCAAGGGTGGCGAGTTCAAACCTGGCTTCAGCCAAACTGCAACAACACAAAAATAGCTGGGCCTTATGTAGTCCCAACTACTCGGGAAGCTGAGGCAAGATAATTGCTTAAGCCCAAGAGCTGGAGGTTGCTGTGAGACGCAACGCCACAGCACTCTACTGAGGGCAATAAACTGAGACACTATCTCTACAAAAACAAAAATAATACAACTTCCAGGAAAAAACAAAAGAAATAATCTCTGTGACTTTGGGTTAGGCAAATTGTTTTTTAAGACAGGGCACAAAAAGCACAAATTAAAAAATTAATAAATTGGTTTTATCAAAATTAAGATCTCTTAAAGAGGCACTGTCAAGACAGTGAAAAGACAAGTGATAGATTAGAAGTATCTGCAAAACACACATTTGATAAAAGATGGTAACTTGAATATATTCAAAAACTATCAGAACTACATAATAATCATCTGAAAAGATTCCCAATGTTGTTAATGTTAGAAAAATATGGCTCAGCGCCTGTAGCTCAAGCAGCTAAGGCAACAAGCCACATACACCAGAGCTAGTGCGTTCAAATTCAGCCCAGGCCTGCCAAACAATGATAACTACAACCAAAAAATAACCGGGCATTGTAGTAGGCACCTGTAATCCCAGCTACTTGTAGGGCCGAGACAAGAGAATAGCTTAAGCCCAGGAGTTGGAGGTTGCTATGAGCTTTGATACCACAGCACTCTACCCAGGGCAACAGCTTGAGGCTGTCTCAAAAAAAAAAAAAAAAAAAAAAAATTAGAAAAATATAAATTAACCACAATGAAAATACACGAAACACCTATAAGAATGGTTGACATTTTTAAAATAATAGGCTCGGCACCTGTAGCTCAGCAGCTAGGGTGCCAGCCACATACATAGGGGTTGGGGGGTTCGAACCAGGCCTGGGTCTGCCAAACAACAATGACAACTACAACCAAAAAATAGCTGGGCATTGTGGCAGGTGCCTGTAGTCCCAGCTATTTGGGAGGCTGAGGCAAGAGAATCACTTAAGCCCAGGAGTTGGAGGTTGCTATGAGCTTTGATGCCACAGCACTCTACCCAGGGCAACAGCTTGAGGCTCTGTCTCAAAAAAAAAAAGAATTATTACTGCCTGATGCATGAAAAAATGCACTGAGAGACTTGGCCAATGTCATCAAATACTAAGAATAAGAGCCAGGATTTGAAGCCAGAGTCAAAGCCAGTACCCTGTATGGCCACATTCCCCTTG
>CAUYON010011041.1:0-25240 GCA_963573935.1 Arctocebus calabarensis
GACAGTAGATGCTCAGCTCACCTTGGGCTCCCTCTGACCCTGTCCTGTATGTGTCATCAAGCACATTATTGGCACCTTTTTAAATAAGCTCTTACGATAGGGATGGTAGAGAAGCTGCCTGAAACAAATTGAATTGCATATGTTCTAAGTTGACTAGACCATAGTTTTAAAAAGAGGAAGCAGAGAAAAAGTAAAGAAAGTGTGTAAATGCTCTCAGTTACTTAATCTAAGTATTTTAGTGGGGAAAAACAATTATCTGTTGCTTAGTATATGTAAAGTTGTAGTCTGTATTTATGAGACCATTACTTGAAGATTATAAATTATGTAAATACATTAATAAATTCTAAAGTTTCAAAAAAAAAAGATCCAGAATTTTCCCCACACTTTATTCTGGCATTTTAAAAATATGTCTTATAGATTTAAATCTTTAATCCATTGTGAGTTACTTTTGTCAGTGGTAAGAGGTACGGGTCCAGTTTCAGTCTCCGACCTGTGGCTAACCAGTTCTCCAGTGCTACTCACTACTCTGTCTTTTTAAAGCATCACCATGGGCAGTCTCCACGTGTACCCACCAGCTGGTCTCGCAGGGGCCTAGAGGTTAGCAGGATCCTCTTATAGGTATTTGACACCAGAATCAGCATCAACTAGAGTTGAAGAAGAGGCCAATAGGCCTGGTGGTCACTGTTAAGAACAAAACATCAAGCTGAGTGTGGTGGCTCACACCTGTAATCCCAGAACTAGGGAGGCCAAGGCGAGTGGATTGCCTGAGCTCAAGAGTTCGAGACCATCATGAGCAAGAGTAAGACCCCCATCTCTAAAAAAATAGCTGGGCATTGCAGTGGGCACCGACTATCCCAGCGACTTGGGAGACTGGGCCCAAGACCTTGAGGTTGCTGTGAGCCATGATGCCAAGGTACTCTACTGGGAGCAAGAAAGTGAGACTCTATCTCAACAACAAAAACAAAGAGCAAAACATCATGTGATGAGTAGCAATGTCATAAAGAGATGTTCATGACCCATTTGAGAAAGTTTCTGTGCATAGAAAGAAGTAATGGGTTTATGATGAGGGCTGATTCTGGTGTCAAATACCTATAAGAGGATCCTGCTAACCTCTAGGCCCCTGCGAGACCAGCTGGTGGGTACACATGGAGACTGCCCATGGTGATACTTTAAAAAGACAGAGTAGTGAGTAGCACTGGAGAACTGGTTAGCCACAGGTTGGAGACTGTCTAAAGGTGGGACCCAAACAGAAGATGAATCAGGGTAAGAAGCCAGTGGCCATCAATGGGAGGATGTTGGCAGGGTCTCCGGCACCCGATGAGGTGACTTCCAGACAGGGTCAATTGCTGGCCTGGGCTGACCATGTAACCACAGGCTAGGGTATATAGAGAGGGCTGTAAATCATGAAAACAAAGTAGAACACAGTTACCACTCCAAAACCTCAGACTGGGCAGGGAGCAAGCCAACCCCAGACCCTGAATCCATGCAAAGTGTTAAAGATAAACAAAGCTAGACACTAGTTGAAGGGGTCAGGAGTGAATTTAATCAGGAATAACATGACAGCCAGGAAGAGGGTCCAGCGTGAACTGAACTTCGGTCTACAGAGGGGACAGAGCATGTTCAAGGGGGAATGAGGGGCGGGGGAGAGTGGGAACTCTCAGGAGTCAGGGAGTGAGGAATTACACAGAGCAGGAGGGAGGGCTTGGCCCGAAGAAACCCAACTGGGTCTGCGAACTTTTGCTGTACTGACATCAGGCTCCTGCACCCCTGCAGAGGCCGGGAGACAGGGCCCTGCATCTTCAGGTGTTGGCTGCAACAGACAGCAAATTCTTTTGGCAGCCTCGAGTTTTCTGAAGCAGACACCTTAAGGGAGCTAGGATCTCCCTAGGGGTGGGGTCTTGAGCTGTTAGAAGCCATGGTAGTGTCTGTTCCACATTTGCCTTATGGCTTGGTTGAGACAAGGCTCAGAGGAGTCAAACCGGAGTTTGTTCCAGGAGAGAGTCTTTGCCCAGGACCTTCACAGCCGGGGTCCCAGAAGGGGACCTCACCACCAAACAGCCTGAGACGCCAGCCTCACAGGACAAGGGCACCACAGTGAATGTCCCATGAAGTGCCCAAACAGCTCCAGAAACAGCTTTGTGACACTCAGATGAAACAAGCTTTTAAACAGCAGGACAGCTTCAAGCCCCTCTTTAAGCCCTGGGCCTCACCTGTCTTCCTTATAACTGTAATGAACGCTCTTTGACTTCTGATTTGCCTTCAACACCAGGCTGTACCCCAGGAGGTGATCTTGGGTGGCATTCCTCACGGCTCTCCTGTTCCCAGTCCACCCTCATGATACCGGGATGCTAGTGGGGTCCAGAGTGACTTTCTTTTTCATGGTGCATTTTTTTTGTTTTGTTTTCATTAAATCATAACTGTGTACACTGATGTGTTTATGGGATACAATGTACCAATTTTATATACAATGTGAAATGCTTACAATGAGCTGATTAACACATCCATCACCTGGCTTACTTATTTGTTGTGGTAAGACAATTATATTCTTTTCTTAATAGTTTTGAAATGTACCATTGCGTCATGCACATTAAGTGAGGTCTCCTCCAAATACCCTCCCTCCTCCTACCTCCATCCTTCCCTCCCCTCTCTCTCCTCTTCCCTTCTACTTTCTGGACTATAGTTATGTTTCACCATTCATATGAATGGTTAGGTGATTATATATTGATTTCATAGCAGTATTGAGTACATTGGATACTTTTTTTTCCATTCTTGAGATACTTTACTAAGAAGAATATGTTCTGGCTCCATCCAGGTAACCATAAAAGATGTGAAGTCTCCATCTTTTTTATGGCTGCATAGTATTCCATGGTGTACATATACCACAATTTGTTAATCCATTCCTAGGTAGATGGGCACTTGGGCTGTTTCCATATCTTGGCTATTATGAATTGGGCTAGAATTCTGGTGCAAATGTCTTTGTTGTAAAATGATTTTTGATCATCTGGGTATATACCTAGTAGAGGAATTGCAGGATCGAATGGTAGGTCTACTTTTAGTTCCTTGAATATTCTCCAAACTTCTTTCGAAAAAGGTTGTATTAGCTGCATTCTCACTAGCCACAGTGACTGTTACCTAAATATTTTCTGTTCATTCATCAGCTGCAGCTATGACATTACAGCTGTTTCCTGCCAGAAAACTTTCAGAATCACCTCCATTTAAGAAAAAGTATGCATATGTGTGTATGTGTGTGTGTGCGCGCGTATATATACATAATATATTTTAGAGATAGTTTCACTCAGTCACCCTCAGTGGAGTGTGGTGGCATCACAGCTCACAGCAACCTCAAACTCCTGACCTTAAGTGATTCTCTTGCCTTAGCTTCCCCAAGTAGCTGGGACTAAAGGCGCCCACCACAACGCCGGGCTATTTTTAGAGGTAGGGTCTTGCTCTTGCTCAGGCTATTCTTAAACTCCTGAGCTCAGATAAGAAGACTGGGCTTCCCAGACTTCCGGTATTACAGGCATGAGCCACCTTGTCCAGTTGTCTATATATTTTTTAAGTGACTACTAGTCCAAGGGTGACTAAGAGCACACTGTTTTTAAAATCAGGCATTATAGGATGTCACCTGTGGCTCGGTGAGTAGGGCGCCTGCCCCATATACTGAAGGTGGCGGGTTTGAACCCAGCTCTGCTGAACTGCAAAACAAAAAAATAGCCAGGCCTTGTGGCAGGGGCCTGTAATCCCAGCTACTTGGGAGGCTGAGGTAAGAGAATCACCTGAGTCCAGGAGTTGGAGGTTGCTGTGAGCCGTGTGATGCCACAGCACTCTACAGAGGGCAATAAAGTGAGACTCTGTCTCTACCCCCCCCCCAAAAAAATCAGGCATTATAGTGAAAAATTTGTGTCTAAAATATGTTCTATAGCCTGGGAATGTTTTTAGAGATGGGAGTCCTGCTACATTGCCCAGGCTAGCCTCCAATTCCTGAGCTCATGCAATTAGCTGGACTATAGGCATGTACCACTACATCAGACTATAATATGCTTTTAATTTGTAGGGGAGCCAGATTTGTGACAGAAAAAAAAAACAGTGACATTTGTCTGTCTGGAGAAGGGGCCAGGTCTGCTCTCCATCTTGACACTTCCAGGGTTGTGTTTGGAAATAGAGAGCTACCAATCTGGCCTCCAGGCTGTTCCTCCCCCAAGCAGCCTCTTTGCCCAGATGCGTCTCTGTTTCCCTTGCCCTTGGGGTCCTCCCAGGCTGGCTTGTGCTCGGGGCTCTCCATCCACTGAGCCCCCAAGCCGGGAATGCACTGGTGCCTCGAAGGAGTGGGGTCCTCGGCAGAAGGGCAGGTCAAGTGGTGCAGGGGCCTCCACAACAGTGTGCTGAATATGTACATAAGTAAATAATAAGACTTAAGCCAAAGAAGAACAAAACAGATTTTGTTCTTGCCTTGGGATTTGAGCTTTAATTCATAAACTAGGATCTACAAACCCCACCAGGACACAGAGGTTTGCCAGGACAAGGAAGTTTTAAGACAGCCATATTCCAGACACTTGCTTCCTAAAACCACCTGCCTGGGCGGGCCCTGGTGGAGATGCAGTTCACCCCACCTTCCTCCACAGAGCTCCCCTCTCTCCCCAACCAGGGCGATGATGTATCGAGTAAAGGCCTCCAGGGCAGCAGCAGACAGAGGATATTTATAGTATTGGGGAAGTGTTGAGAAAGTGGATGACTAATGGTTACATCATAAATCTTTGGGCAAGTCAAATTGTTCTAGTTCTTTGCTTTCCATGAACTATAGGAGGATCTACTCAATTTACAAGGTGATAGATCACATCATCAAAAATAATTTTTGATGACCAATCATCATTTCATTTTTGGCATATAACTCAGAATGAGTGGAGTCTTTTTTTTTAATTTTAATTTTATTTTATTTTATTTTTTGTTAAATCATAGCTGCGTACATTAGTGCAATCAAGGGGTACAATGTGTTGGTTTCATATACAATCTGAAATGTTTTCATCAAACTGTTTAACATAGCCTTCATGGCATTTTCTTAGTTATTATATGAATACATTTGTATTCTGCATTTAGTAAGCTTTGCCTGTACCCTTTTAAGATGCACCAACAAGTGGAGTCTGTATAACAAAACACCTTCACTTATATGTATATATTTATTTTAAAAGTTTTTCTTCAAACTCACATACATCTAAAAAATTAGGAATACGGGCAGCGCCTGTGGCTCAGTGAGTAGGGTGTCAGCCCCATATACTAAGAGTGGCAGGTTCAAACTCGGCCCCGGCCAAACTGCAACAAAAAAATAGCCAGGTGTTATGGCAGGCGCCTGTGGTCCCAGCTACTCGGGAGGCTGAGGCAAGAGAATCGCCTAAGCCCAGGATCTGGAGGTTGCTGTGAGCTGTGATGCCACCACAGCACTCTACCAAAGGCAATAAAGTGAGACTCTGGCTCTAAAAAAAAAAAAAAAAAATTAGGAATACAATTGATACTGAATCCTATCTCACGCTACCTCTAAGTATTAATAATATTCATTCATGGATGCATAAAATAATTTTAAAAAGAACTTGGTACTGGCTAGGAGCCTGTGGTTCAATGGTTAGGGGTGCTGGTCACATGCTCTGGGGCTGGTGGGTTCGAACCCAGCCTGGGACTGCTAAACAAACAAACAAACAAATGAACAAAAGATAGCTGGGCATTGTGACAGACACCTGTAGTCCCAGCTGCTAGGAAGACTGAGGCAAGAGAATTGCTTGAGCCCAGGAGTTTGAGATTGCTATGAGCTATGACACTTTACTGAGGGCGATGAAGTAAGACTCTGTCTCAATGCACGCACGTGCGCGCACACACACACACACACACACATCTCACAAAAGAACTATCATTGCATTATAAGATGTGCTTCTAATAAATGTATATTTTTAGTAATTATTGATTATCAAAAAGTATAGCTATTTTGCCTTATGAATTGAGTATTAATAATTATAATAACTCACAAATCATTTAACATTTAGAGATCTGTTTAAGAAAACTTTTGTTACCCAAAAAAAAAAAAAACCCCATAATCTGTTAGGGTGATTTGCAAAAGACTTTTAAGCATAAAAAATTATTATAGGCTCGGTGCCTATAGCTTAAGCGGACAAGATTCCAGCCACATATACCAGAGCTGGCCGGTTCGAATCCAACCCAGGCCTGCCAAACAACAATGACAACTACAACCAGAAAATAGCCAGGCATTGTGGCAGGCACCTGTGGTCCCAGCTACTTGGGAGGCTGAGGCAAGAGAATTGCTTAGGCCCAGGAGTTGGAGGTTACTGTGAGCTGTGATGCCAGGGCACTCTACCTAGGGTAACAGCTTGAGACTCTGTGTCAACAACAACAACAAAAAAAAATTATTACAATAAAATTCTGTGGAGGAAGTGGAATTAAAATAGGAATTTATGGAGAAAAACAAATGCCATAAAATTCAGCTGTTGGGGAGCTTGTTTACACATTTTTAAATGTGGAGGATGGTAGCTATCAAATTTTTAAGGCTGTTTAGATTTCACTGCACACATTTTGAAAGAGCATGTAATTCTTGTAATGTCACTTTATGCCATATGCTGGGACTATTTCAATGTATGCTTAGAGAATGTTACATATCTACTTAAACATACGCACCAGGGTATGTGGCTACATAGCACTCTCTTAGGGAGTGAGAGCACAGAGGCTTGCAGGCTGAGGTGGGCAGCCACGGTCGGCTGACGTTGTACTCCTGGAGTCTAATGTCCGTAGAAAGCAGGGACCAGTGAGAGACGTCAGAGACTGCTCTGTTAAAGTATGAGCCCAAGGGCTGGGCATGATAGCTCAGCCTGTAATCCCAGCACTCTGGGTGGCCAAAGTGGGTAGAATGCCTGAGCACAGGAGTTCAAGACCAGCCTGAGGCAAGAAGGAGACTCCATCTGTAGTAAAAATAGAAAAACTAGCTGGGTGTAGTGGTGAGCACCTGTTACAGCTACTTGGGAGGCTGAAGCAAAAGAATCATTTGAGCCCAAGAATGTGAGGTTGCTATGAGTTATTACACCATGGCACTCTACCCAGGGTGACTGAGGGAGACTCATCCCTCCCAAAAGAAATACACCCAAGGAGCTATTAAAAACCCTAGATAAGGGCCTGGCAAAGTGGCTTATGCCTGTAATCCCAGTCCTTGGAAGGCCAAGGCGAGTGGACTGCCTGTGCTCCCAGGTTTGAGACCAGCCTGAGCCAGAGTGAGACCCCATCTTTAAAAATAGCCAGGCAAGTACATTGAGCTCCATAGAGACAGCGCTGGGGCAAGTGAGAGCCGGACGAGTGACTCTGTGCCTCGCTGAGGAAAAATAACTAAACATGGGCAAAGGAGATCCTAAGAAGTTGAGAGGCAAAATGTCACCATATGCATTCTTTGTGCAAACTTGTCGGGAGGAGCACAAGAAGAAGCACCCAGATGCTTCAGTCAACTTCTCAGAGTTTTCTAAGTGCTCAGAGAGGTGGAAGACCATGTCTGCTAAAGAGAGAGGAAAATTTAAAGATATGGCAAAGGCGGACAAGGCCCCTTATGAAAGAGAAATGAAAACCTATATCCCTCCTAAAGGGGAAACAAAAAAGAAGTTCAAGGATCCCAATGCACCCAAGGGGCCTCCTTCGAACTTTTTCTTGTTCTGTTCTGAGCATCGCTCAAAAATCAAAGGAGAACATCCTGGCCTATCCATTGGTGAGGTTGCAAAGAAGCTGGGAGAGATGTGGAATAACACTGCTGCGGAGGACAAGCAGCCTGATGAAAAGACGGCTGCAAAGCTGAAGGAAAAATGCGAAAAGGATATTACTGCATACCGAGCTAAAGGAAAGCCTGATGCAGCAAAAAAGTGAGTCATCAAGGCTGAAAAAAGCAAGAAAAAGAAGGAAAAGGAGAAGGAAGACGAAGACGATGAAGATGATGAAGAAGATGATGAATAAGTTGGTTCTAGTGCAGCTTTTTTTTTCTTGTCTATAAAGCATTTAACCCCCTGTACACAACTCACTCCTTTTAAAGAAAAAAATTGAAATGTAAGGCTGTGTAAGATTTATTTTAAACTGTACAGTGTCTTTTTTTGTATAGTTAATACACTAACTAATGTGTCTTTAGATAGGTGGTATTTTCAATAGCCACTAACCTTGCCTGGTACAGTATGGGGGTTGTAAATTGGCATGGAAATTGAAAGCAGGTTCTTGTTGGTGCACAGCACAAATTAGTTATATATGAGGATGGTAGTTTTTTCATCTTCAGTTGTCTCTGATGCAGCTTATACAAAATAATTGTTGTTCTGTTAACTGAATACCACTCTGTAATTGAAAAAAAAAAAAACGCTGCAGCTGCTTTGTTGACATTTTGAATGCTTCTAAGTAAATGCAATTATTTTATTAACAAAAAAAAAAATAGCCAGGCATTGTGGAGGACACCTGTAGTCCCAGCTACTTGGGAGACTGAAGCAAGAGGATTGCGTTAGCCCAAAAGTTAGAGATTGCTGTGAGCTAGGATGCTGATACCAGAATTTTACTCTTCAGTAGGTTCTTGGTCTTGGGGATTTGAGGAATGAACCCACAGACCACAGATCAGTGGCAAGACAGGATCTTTATTAGAAGTTAGAAAGGAATACGGAAGAAGTAAAGGGCACCAGAGCTTCTGGCAGGGGAAAAGAACTAAGTAACCCAGGAGTCTCTATGTGGGCTCTTTATCTAAGGGTATTAGGTCTTGAGAATTCCACTTGGCCAGGACTTGGCCAATAGAAACATGTTTTCATCGTTAATGAATATTATCGACAAAGGAATGAATGCTGTCCATCCTGCTCAGGGCAAAAGGTCAGAGTGTTCCCTTCATGAACTTGCCCAAACCTAGGAAAATTGGGATCCTCTGTCCAGCCTTGAATGGGGGGCACGCTGTATCAATGCCACGGCACTCTACTGTGGATGATACATGATACCACTCTTGTCTCAAAAGAAAAACCTAGATAATATAAGTGGTGTAATTTCTGGTATATTGGAAATACACACACACACACACACACACACAGAGGATATAAGACTTCCAGAAAGCGTCCAGTCATTCTGTATATAAAAGCATATTGATAGTGGCTGGATACTTTCCGGACAGTCCTCCTATGTTACTCTTTTAAAAGTCTATATTAATAATATAATCTAAGTACTCTAGTAATATGAAATACAACATCATCCTTAAAAAAATACACAAGCAAAACCTTTGTCCATTGGAAGTTGTAGGTTTTTTCTTCCATGTTTATTTTTTCCTCTTTTCCACTCAATTTCATCCTGAATTGATTTTTGGCTTGAATATCTTTCATTGATTATTCTACCATACTCATCTGCCATAGAACATATGTAAACTTATCAGAACAGCAAATGCATTAAAATTGTTGTCAAATCGTTATTTTTTTTTCTTACTGATATCATGCTGGAAATGTATCCCTTGAGGAAACAGAAGTCTCCACGGAAGAATGCTGCTTGGTGTTGGGATGTGGTGGGGCTCGGCACCAAGTCCATTCTCACGCTAGCTTTCCACAGACGGAGTGCTGTGAAGTCTTGATACAAACAGTTTGATTCTTGTTACCATAATTCCACTTGATTATTACTTTTGGAGGTATCTCTGGAGTCAAATGCCCCAAGTCATGTAATAATATGTCTTTTCAAATTATTTTCAGTCTGCTGACTGCTTCATTCAATTTTGTTAAAAGTACAACCTGGAAAGCACATTGCTTGCCATGGAATTTGTTATGAGATCATTTCATTTCTCAGTTTCTGAGAGGTATATGAGAAAAAGCCTTTGTCCAGCTTGAAAATATTAACAATTAATTTTTCCAGAAAAAAGGCAAAATCATGGTTCTCATGCCTTTAATAAGTGACCTCATGTTAAAGGATCATTTAATGAATTATCAGTGAAGGAACTAGTAAGATATTAGAACCAGTCAAAGGAGAATCTGAGCACAGACATGTTTATAGATCAGGAATGTGAAAGGGAAGCAAAACAGACCCTTCCCTATCTCGACCAGCTGACCTGAGACTGAGTTCACAGAGCTTCGGAAGGATGCATTTTTCTTTGCTGTCAGTTGTCTCCAACTTACTGAGTTGTGAAGCAGCTCAGTGGCAAGGAAGGGCTAGAACTGTATGTAGTGCAAGGGTGTGTTCTAGGGTCCAGACCAGGCCAAGACTGCCCCAGAAGCACAAATTTCTACAATGACTACCCCTGTTTCATTTTATTTTTTTTGGCCCCAAGTGGTTGGAAAAATAAAAACATTAATCTCAAGAACACTTTTGCTTAACAATAACTTTTCTTTTCCTTGTTTTTTTTTAGACAGAGACTCATTCTATTGCCCAGGCCAGAGTGCTATGGCATCATCACAGCTCATAGCAACCTCAAACTCTGGGGGTCAAGCAATCCTCTTGCCTCAACTTCCCAAGTAACTGGGACTGCAGGCACTTGCCACTACACGCTGCTAGTTTTTCTATTTTTAGTAGAGACAAGGTCTTGCTTTTGCTCAGGCTGATCTCCCTCTCCTGAGCTTAGGCGATCCACCCACGTTGACTTCCCAGAGGGCTGGGATTATAGGGGTGAGCCACTATGCCCGGCCCACAATAACTTTGGGTAAGATACTTTTATAATTTACAGTTGTCCTTCAGAGTCCATGGGGAATTGGTTCCAGGACCCCTGCAGATACCAAAGTCCATGGATGCTCAAGTCCCTGATATAAAATGATGTAGTATTTGCATACAGCCTACCCATATCCTCCTGTGTACTCTAGATAACTTACAATACATACCTCTTACAATGTAAATGCTATGTGAATAGTCATTACACTGTACTAGTTTTCATGTGTATTAATTTTTATTGTTGTATTATGATTTTTATTGTTGTTGCTCTTTTCTTTGAGACAGAGTCGCACTCTGTCACCCTGGGTAGAGTGCCATGGCATCATCATAGCCTAGAGAAACCTCAGTCTCTTGGGCTCAAGCTATCCTCTTGTCTCAGCTTTCAGAGTAGTTGGGACTACAGGCGCCCACCACAATGCCTGGATAGTTTTTGTATTTTTAGTAGAGATGGGATCTCATTCTTGCTCAGGCTGGTCTCGCACTCATGAACTCAAGAAACTCCCAGAGAGCTAGGATTACAGGCATTCTATTTTTATTTATTTATTTTTATCTCAAATAGTTTTGATCTGCAATTGGTTAAATGCACAGGATGCAGAACCAATGAATATGAAAGGCCGACTGTACTTTATATTTTTGTCAAAACTTTGAAGCTATAGACTTACTTCACCTGATCTACAAAAAGTGTCTGGATAGTCAGACCATGTCCTGGTCAATTTCTGTCAGATAAAAAGTAAATAATTTTTGTTGTTGTTGTTGTTGAAATAGAGCCTCAAGCTGTCACCCTGGGTAGAGTGCCAGGGCATCACAGCTCACAGCAACCTCCAATTTCTGGGTTCAAGCAATTCTCCTGCCTCTGCCTCCGAAGTAGCTGGGACTACAGGTGCCCGCCACAATGCCCAGCTATTTTTTGGTTGCAGCCGTCATTGTTGTTTGGCAGGCCGGGGCTGGATTTGAACCCGCCTGCTAAGTGTATGTGGCTGCCACCTTAGCCACTTTAAACTTGCACCAAGCCCAAGTAGATGATTTTTATGCTCAAATAAGTTAATATGCATTCTGAGGAGTATCACAGATAACATTGAGAAATAAATCATGGAACCCATTTCTTAAGAGTACTAATGGCAATCAAAGTTAAAATAATACTGATGAAATATGATTCTATTATCCATTCTATGAAGTTATAAAAACAGGATAACAGTACTGTGTAGTATCCCTTAATTTGTAACAATAAAATTTCTCATGGAACTAAGCTTACATATATGGACAAAAAGTGTAGGAAAGGCATAGTACTCTTTCGGTGAATGATAGGCAAGCACTGTCTGGCTTGAGGAATAGTTAAATATGAGTTACTTTTTTAAATGCCAGGAAAAATTTTCCACTTTTTAATTTAATTTTTTTTCCTGATCAAGTGCAGGAGCAAGAAAGGGGGAAAATTCCACATTTAGAAAGATAAAGTAGCTGAAAGTTTCCTTGGTGTCACCCTGAGGGTATAATTTTCATTTTTTATTAACAAAAAGCAGACCATATTGAACATGTTATGTAAGCCAATAAAAGTGAGGATTTATGCGATTGGAATGTTTCATCATCTTATCTGACCATAAGTTTGATTTCCTTATTGAATGACACACCAAATTTGAAAGAAACCTCCTAAAATTCTTGTACCCACAGCAGACGAGAATGAAGGACTCGGACCCCACTCAGGTAAAAATCAACTGGTGATTTATTATACCTGCGCAGGGGACCACTGCTCTCAAAGGCAGGTGGCCCTGTAGTGGAAGGCAGGTTGACTTTTATACCTTTTTAGTGCCATGTGGCAAGCAAGCTAGTATAGAAGTGGAATATTACGATTAGTTTAGGGCAGGGTTACAGCTTGAGAAACATAGCATGAGTAAGTTTTCACTATTGTTTGTGCACCAGGAACTAGGGGGGTTTAGAGGAACTTGGGGACTGTCCGTGCCTTCTCATTCTGAAGCCATTTCTCAGAGTGTATGGGTGGGGGGCCTGGGGGACTGAGCTTTGGGAGCTAACAGAGCTGTTTCTTGGAATCTACCTGTGGGAGCTGGGGTTTTGGGAGCTAACAGGCTTTTACAAAATATTAATAGGTAGCTCTGCTATGCTGTAAGGGTTCTGCAAGAACATCACACTTACAACAAAAGAATCAACAAACCCACATCATGAACACCTGCGGTTCCTGCCTTGTGGAGAAGACTTTTCTTTTTTGTGAATGACATCTTTCTTAATGAAGTGGGCTGAAAAACTAAATGATATTTTCAGACTGCAGCACTTACTTTGCTCTGCTCTCCTGGGACTTTCACTCAGCCACTCCATGTCCTCCGACAGTGATTGAGGGGGCAGTGGTGGGGTTGGAAGGGCGAGGTCAGTCCCACTGCTCCACTAGTCACTGAATTCTGGAACTTCCGATGCAAGCCACAGCCTGGCTTCAGTGCTGGGCACAGAACAGGAGACAGGAGCCCTGGGCAACCTCATAGTGCTTTGTCAGCCAGTGGAGGATTACACAGTGTTTAGAAGGTCTCTGGTATTGTTGTCTCTTACACTCTTTTCTAAGACTGGGGGTGGGTGAAGCACAGCCCTGCTTTTGGTACATGGAGAAGGGTTCTGGAAGGGAGCCTGTGCTGAGTCAGAGAGATGAGGAAGAACCCAGAGGACTTCAGAACTGACATCCTACAACTTCTGGCACCCGTGCTCTTCTCAGGAAGGCACCACCCACCCTCAGGGTAAGCTTAAAGTCCTCTGAGAAGAAGGAGCCAGGCAGGTCCTCATAACCAGCTTTCCCCAGATGCGGCACACTGGCATTTATCACCAGGAGCCTGGCTGGAACCTGCATCCTCTGGGCCCACCTAGATCTATGGCTCTGGGGGAGGTCCAGCAGTGCACTTCAGGATGCTCCCTAGGTGACTCTGATACACACAGAAGTTTGAAAAGCTCTGTCTGTGTCCCAGCAGAACAGTCCTTCCACTCTGCTCTCCTGGCTGGTCCTGGAATAGCAGTGACAGTGATGATGTACCTGAGGGCTGGGAGTTTGTGGACTTACCTGAGGATGGGGAGTTACCTGAGGTTGGGGAGTTGCCAGTCCTGTCCGCCCTGTGGGACTCTGACTCGCCACGCTTGCCACCCTCCACCTTCTCAGGTCCAGCTCCATGGGGAATCAGGACCTTAGCAGACTTTTCTAGGCAGTTTTCTCTACTAGCTGAGAATTTAGGAGTGGGGGTGGGGAACAGAGTGGTATGTCTTACTCAAGAAATCTCAAAAAACCCACAAAAGTAATGTTACATATTTTTAATATGGATGGATAGAAAATGAGAGAAGAACAAAAGATGAAATATGACCTCTTAATAAACATGAAGAAATCCTTTAAGTATAAAAATGAGATGAGGAAAATGTCATTTTGCCTATTGTCAAAGATTGAAGGAAATTATCACAGCTCAATTGACAATGGCCAAGATGTGGATCAAACCCATGAATGGATTAATAAACTGTGGTATATGTATATCATGGAGTACTATTCAGCCATAAAAAGATGGAGACTATATTTTTTGTATTAACCTGGATGGAGTTGAACAAGATTCTCCTTAGTAAAGTATCACAAAATGGAAAAGCAAGTATCCAATGTACTCAATACATATATGAACCAGCAGATGAACAAGTACACACCCACACAAAACAAAAACACATTAAATTCAAGTGGGAGGGAGGAGAAGGAGGGAAAAAGGAGAGGGGAGGAGAGAGGAGGGAGGGGGCACGGGTGCGCTCTCTACCTAACAGCACCATGTAAGGGTGTGAAGCTCACCTCCTAGATGAAAGGCTCAAGTTCAACTTGGACTTGGCCTAACAAACACAAACAATGTAATCTAATCCCTTGTCCTCTCATATTAATGTGAAATTTAAAAAAAAGATTGAAAGAAAAAGAGAGATAATAGCAGGTATTAAAAAGGGTTGTAGGAAAGATAAAGGAGTGGCCTTTTGTCCTACGGCTGTGACTGTACTGGAAGTTAACTCCAGGACTGTCTGTCTGGAGAGTCATTGACAAAATGGATCAAAGATCATCCAGCACCCCGGGCACAGTGGCGCACACCTGTAATCCCAGCACTTGGGGAGGCTGAGCAGGTGGATCACCTGGAGCTCGCAGGACCAGCCTGAGCCACACTGTGACCTTGTCTCTAAAAATAGCTGGGTGTGGGTGTTGTGGTGGGCATCTGCAGTCCCAGCTACTTGGGAGGCTGAGGCAAGAGAATCGCTTGAGCCCAAGAGTTTGAGGTTGGTGTGAGATGTGACACCACAGCACTCTATGGAGGGTGACAAAGTGAGACAGAGTAAAAAAAAAAAAAATCATCCAACCCTTTACCCTTTAAAGTCATACATACTTCTAAGCAATTGTCCTACAAAAGAAATGCATATAAAAGTTTTTTCTACAAGGATAATTTTAGGATCATTTATTTGTGATAAATGTTGACACTTGTAAATATTAATGAAAGGTGAATAGTTACCTTTACTAAGATAAATTCATCTAATGAATATTACACATCCATTCCCAATTTGCATTCAAAGAAAATTTAATGACATGGTAGAAATAATGACAATGTTATGTGCAAAGAGTGGGACCCAAAAACCTTATGTACAACCTACATTTCCTTTAGAGAAGAGAAAAATTCAGCCCTTGATGTTCTGTTTGCCTTACATTTATTCTCCCAAGCTGCCTTTGTCCATCAGCTGACTAGCATGTTCAGGAATCTCCTGGGGAAACTACTTGCTGGCCAAGGCTTTGACTTTAGGCAGCTTCATCATTACAGTGTCTGGGCAATTGTTAGAATATTTTTATTACATCTTGTTCTTAGTATTTTAGAAAAGAGATGGGAAAGGGAACTATGGAAGTGCTGTGGTTGTCATTCTCACAAATACAATGAAATCGGAAATCTGTAGTGGTCATTTCAGGCGATAAAACCTGCTTTGAATTGTATGCTGAATTGGTTAGGAAAGATTCAGTATTAATGGTGATATCCAGAATGCCAGAAACAGGAAGATTGTATTTGACAGGAAATATTTGATTAGGGATTTGTAATATTCTTTGTATTTTGTATTTATAAGTAGGAATAAGCCCATGTGCATAGAAAAATCTTAGAGGGCAATATACTGGAATGTTAAACATATTAAAAAAGTTAAGACTGTCCTCACATGTATTTTCTAAATATTCTCAAGAGGATGTGAATATCTTTATAATCAGAAAAAACATTAAATGTTATTTTTTAGGGGGAAGAAGAAAATGCACTCTACTAATCTGATAAAATGAAAGTGAATGTAATAATTTTGGTTATAATAGGGTGATGCTGTTTTCTGGGGCTGTTCTAGCTTGTCAATATTCCTTTTGAAATGTAGCCTTCAGAGCCTAAGGCTCCAGGTGTGGCTGATCACCTGGGGACCATGAGAGATTAGAAGGAATCAGAGACTCTCAGAGTCATTTAGATTAACAGCTCCCTCCCTGCACCTCTAGCCATCACTGATAACTGCTTTTGTACCAGAGCCACAACACCTGGCTAATTTTTTTTATTTCTATTTTTATTTTTTTGAGACAGAGTCGCATTTTGTAGAATACTGTGGCGTCACAGCTCACAGTAATGTCAAACTCTTGGGCTCAACTGAATCCTCTTGCGTCAGCCTCCCACATAGCTGGGACTACAGGCATCTGCCCCCCCAACACCCGGCTATTTTTTGTTGTTTAGCTGGTCTGTGCCGGGTTTGAATCCACCACCCTCGGTGTATGTGGCTGGAGCCGTAACCACTGTACTACAGGCGCTGAGCCAAATTCACTTATTAGTTCTAATCGGTTTCTTGTTTTTGTGGCATCTTTAGGGTTGTCTACATATGAGGTCATGCCATCTACAAACAGATAATTTTATTTTTGCCTTTCCAATTTGGACGTCCTTTATTTCTTTTCTTGCCTAGTTGCTATAGCTGGGACTTCTAGTAGAATACTAAACAGAAGTAGCAAGAGTGGGCATCTTGCCTCCTCCAGATTGTACTGAAAAACCTTTCAGTATCTCACAATTGAATTGTTAGCTGTGGCAGTTCATATACAGCCATGCTGGCTTGGGGAGGTCGATGCAGGGGAAGGGCAAATATTCTCCTTACCCTTTTCAGTGTGTCTTTTGTCATTTTGGTGTCCACCAGGGTGTTGTACTACGTATTGTGTCACCTGGACTCCAGAGCTGTCATAAAGGCAAGTTTATCTATAAATGTTTATCAAATCAGTGTTTTCTAAAGGGAAACAAGGGCTGAGGCCTCCTACTCCACCCTTTCACTGATGTCACTTCCAGAACTCGCTTTCTTAAATAGAGTTGCCCTCTTCATTCTCCTGGGGTGTTTCCCAGCAGAAAGGGTCATTTCTCCCAGTTCTTGGTTTAGCGTTGACTAACTTTTGCAGCCCTACTTACCTGATAATGATTTCTTTTTTCTTGGTATAGTCAGAGCAACAGTTTTCACCTGAGGTGGGGGAATAATAGACTTAATATGTGGATACAGTCTTGGCTGTCCTGATTTGGGATGGGATCTTACTAGCATTTAGTGAGCAGAGGCCAGGGGTGCTGCTAAATACACAAGACATAGGACAGTCCTTCACACACAGAATTACTGAGCCCAATGTGCCCATCTAATGAGGCTGATCAACCCTACTCTATGGGTATGATTATTAAATAATTAATAAATGGCAGGTGCTTAGGAGGTCTGTGAGACAACAGTGAGTCCTCAATAAACCATTACAGAGATGGTCTGAACGATGGTGCCTCTTTCAGAGCACTTATCACACTGACCACAATAGTTCTTGATATTCAATTTCACATTTAACTGTGAACTGCATAGACGCATGAGGGCTCTCACCCCCCTCTACTGAGATCATCCTTTGTTCCTACCTAAGCATTCTTATTTGAGAATGGATACAGGAGGAACACCCCCAGTTCTGCAAGTCTAAGTGTCAGTTGGAAATAAAGAGGTTGTTGGAATACATTTATAATTAATATCACACATTTTTTAATTCCTACAGTTAAGCGAATTTGAATTAGGCCATGGAAAATGTATACAATTACTCTATTTCATAAAGGAAATAGAAATTCTTTTGTCCGTTTCATTTATAACTTTGGGTGTGACCTACAGAGGTGTGAAGATATGGTTTCCACACCAACATTAGATCTTGTCGATGAGCTTAGCGTGTGGGGGGAGAGGGGACAGCCCAGCCCAGAGACCTCATTCTACATCCTCTCAGGGCCTCTGTGGCAGACTCTGATCCCAACAGTCTCTCCAGGGCTCTGGTCCACCCCCACCCCCCAGGAGCCTCACCTCATGCCTCTGCAAAATAAAACCTTTTGCATCATGAAGGTAGCTTTCTCTAGGGAACATAGGAAGTACTTAACTATGCAAGAAATCGGATAATTCAAGGAAAAGTTCAAATCTTGGCCTAACCTTCAAAGGACAAAAATAGCTTTCTTTGAGTTCTGAAGAGTGTTTCAGGGCTCTGGAAATTTTAGTTCTTAAAATAATACTACAATTGCCTGTTTGGTCTTCAGGGTGCCTGTACACCGTGGAGATTGGAAGGGTGGAGAGCAAGTCCCTAAAATCACTTTTCAACTCCAGCTGCTGAAGGGTGTGGTTGGGCTTTTTTTTGTACTCAAGCTGCCAATGCTGAAAAGTACCTTGCTCCACCCTAGAGGAATGTGTTTAAAGTCCTTTATGGAACCCTCCTGTTTCCTGGTCTGAAAGGGGAATTGTCCAGGAGCACAGCAGGGTGGCCACAGACGTGATGTACTCACTGTCCCTCTCCCAAACTTGAGAGAAGCAAGGCGCTTTGAAAATAAATGGAGGGCAATCTGCCTGCGGACTACCAGGCACAGGTCACCGGCTGTCCCTGAAGGCTGGTGAATCCCAGGATTGACCAGGAGGATATCACGGTAGTGCGCCCACTCAGGAGAAGCACCGAGTCGGCCCAGCCTCCTGCCCATACGGCTCCCCTCCTAGGATGCCCTTTGTGGTGGGGGTGCGTGGCAATGCCTTTCCCCTCTCTTACTGCCTTCACTCCCCCACTGCCTGCTCCTGGCCGCCCTGATCCTCCGGTTCCATACCCATGTACTCTAGGGCTCATGTTTTTTTTTTTTTTTGCAGTTTTTGGCCGGGGCTGGGTTTGAACCCGCCACTTCCGGCATATGGGGCTGGCGCCCTACTCACTGAGCATGTTGATTTTATAAAGATTCCACGTGCCACGAGGAATGTGAGTCAGTGCTAACCGTGACAGGCAGAGGGTCTGACCTCATGTTACCTGAAGACGTGGCATGCCTCTGTGCCCTCGCTGCCCACGGAGGGCAGCCGTCCGGGGGCGCTGGCTGCGTCTGGGGCCCCTGAGGCCGTCCTCTGCTGAGCCCGGCTGCCCCAGTCGCCCACGGGCATCTACCCCTCTCCAATTTAGCGCTGCCACCTGCCCCAGGTCTCTCCAGAAGGGCTAGGTCTTTGGACTCTGATCCTGTCTTTCAGATTCCAGCGGACCCAGCCTGGATTTGTAGGCCAATTAGCACAAGCTGTTGTCCACACTGCCGCCATCTCCCGAGCCCCAGGGGAAGGCCGCAGAGGGTCCCGAGCTCTGTTGAAGGGCTCTGACGGTTAGGATTCGACTTAGGCACAGCACTGGGAGGGGTGTCGGCGAGGAGGATTTCTCTCGGTCCCTCCAGGCGGGCAGAAGGTGCGGAGGCCCGGCGCGTGCAGTGGGCGGCAGCGCCTCCTAGTGGTGCGCGGCCTGAAGCGCTAACAGCGGGACGCGAACACTCGCTGGAAACGTGGAGCTGAGCTGCAGTCACTTCCGGCAGAAATCCCTCTGGGGACAAACACCTAATGCAAATGGCTTAGCCTGGAAAACACTGCTTTGCTTTTCATTTGGATTCCTTTCCTCCAGTTTGACTAAAGATGTCATTTTTATCAAAATATCTAGCCTTATTTTACATACGTTCCCTGAGAAGTGTCTTATACCTATTGAAAGATGAAAGCCGTTATGCTTCTTAAATGAAGTCACTCTAGCCATTGCTCAATTCATTTTTCATTTTTATATTGAAAAAAATGACATAAAGAAAAAAAATCACTTCCTTTAAATTCGTATTCCATAAAAAGATGGTTCTAAGCAATGAACCTAGGCTCTGTGTCTCAATCTAATAGTCAATCATCAAACCCTCAAGAAAGGCTAAGGGATGGGCTGGCCCGGAGGCAGATGGGCTTGCTTGAAGTTCATTGAAGCCAGGGGATTGGCCTGAGGACGAGGATGGTCCTTCAGTACCGTCTGAAGGATAGAAAGAGATCGCCGGACAACAGGAGAGATGGAGAGCAGTGCTGGGCCTGTGATGTGAGAAGCACACACAGGGTGTGCACGCGCTGCTTGGAATCCTAGGACGCAAAATGTACATCCACCCCATGGTGAGCTTGTCCTTGCCCCACCAATTCATAAAGAGAGTTCTGATGTTGATGTGGAAAATGAATTACATGTCATATGGTGTGTCCGGGCATGGTGGCTGTAATGCCAGCACTTGGGAGGCCGAGGTGGGTGGATTGCCTGAGCTCACAGGTTCGAGACCAGCCTGAGCCAAAGCAAGACACCGTCTCTAAAAAATAACCGGGAGTTGTGGCTGGTGCCTGTAGTTCCAGCTACTAAGGAGGCTGAGGCAAAAGGATCACTTGAGCATAAGAGTTGGAGGTTGCTGTGAGCTTTGATACGATGGCACTCTACCGAGGGTGACAAAGTGACACTGTCTCAATAAAAATAAATGAATAAATAAAAATAAAAAATAAACTTAATTTGACATCCTCCAAGTCAGAATACTACAAATGTTCTGTGCTAGTGTGAGAAGCAGTCATGGAGAGCTTCCTCTCACACTGTGGTTTAAAAGAATTTTCATTCAAGACACATTTTAAGCCAACTGCTTAAAAAATATACACAGTAACTGATTATGATAAGGAGGAACTTTCATCTGGACATTTAAAAATAAAATATCACGTTTTAAAAAGCCCCCCCAAAGCCCCCCAATCTCCACACTGTCCCCAGTTTTGTTTGTATTTTATGGCATCGGTACCAAGATACATATATTTAGTCAAATGAATTTATTGGGAAATTTATTTTAGTGACAAACACTTGGAATTTTATAGAGGTTGAGGATAATGTATCAAATTGGTCTAGAGATTAATATCATTTAGCAATTTAAAAATATAAATATCCTGGGGCAGTGCTTGTGGCTCAGCAAGTAGGGCGCTGGCCCCATATACCAAGGGTGGCAGGTTCAAACCCGGCCCCAGTCGAACTGCAAAACAAAAAAAATAGCCAGGTGTTGTAGCAGACGCCTGTAGTCCCAGCTACTCAGGAGGCTGAGGCAAGAGAATCACCCAAGCCCAAGAGCTGGAGGTTGCTGTGAGCTGTGTGATGCCATGGCACTCTACCAAGGGCCAGAGTGAGATTCTGTCTCTACAAAAAATAAATAAATAAATATCCAGTATTTGACATTTATTTATTTATTTATTTATTTATTTTTGAGACAGAGCATCAAGCTATCACCCTAGGTAGACTGCTGTGGCATCACAGCTCACAGAAACCTCCAACCCTAGATTCAAGCGATTCTCCTGCCTCTGCCTCTCAAGTAGTTGGGACTATAGGTGCCCACCACAATGCCAGGCTATTTTTGGGTTGCAGCCTTCATTGTTGTTTGGTGGGCCTGGGCTGGATTCGAACCTGCCACCTCAGGTGTATGTGGCTGGCGCCTTAGCTGCTCGAGGCACCTGGCGCCTTAGCCCCAGGCTCTGAGCCCAGTATTTGTCTTTTAAAGAGCTTTAATTTCCCAAGGAGTCCCAATAACTTGTCTTTCATTTTTAATTCAGGCAATACAATCTTTTTGTTTGAAATGGTTTGTATCTAGAAAGTTCGGACAGATCCATCCTGATGTCTTTAGCCCCTACCTTCCCCAACCCCAGCACCCCACAAGTGGGCATTACCTTTCCTACCCTCGGGTGATGTTTCTTGAATAGCCGTATTTCTAGACTAATAAAAGTCTACCTTCCATTTACACACCCCATTCTATAAGTATTCACAGATCTTATCTAATCAAATATAAAATAATTCAAAAGTATCACTGAGTTAATGGTGTTTTTTTTTCCTTTTTTATGTTTATCCTTTTAAATTGAACATACTAAAAGGAGCAACCCCCCTATTTGCTGTAATGCCAGAAACCCACAGCTGGAAATGTCTTGGTTTCTTGTTTTAAGCACAAACTATCAACAACAGGACTTGTGGAGTCATTTCTATTATTGTTTTCCTGTACATCATAATTATGTGCCACTTCTGCTGATTTTGTGATGAGTGAATTATTACACTCACAATGTTCAATTTGTGGTTGAGAAGACACAGAATTCAATGGTGTCACCGCACTCCCATGCTGCTGGAACGTGACTCTGGCCCTCAGAGGGCATCCTAAGATCCTGAAGCATCTTTGGAATCCAGAAGTCCTGTTTCAAGGTTCCCCTTGTCTGTTCTTTTAGAAGGGCTGCTATCATTGGGACTCGGGGCTGACTGGCCCTGGGGACGGAGGCAAGTCTACACCAGGATGGCGGCAGTGTCACCCTCAGCTGGCACAGGGCTCAGGGCAGGCAGAAGCTCCAAGATTTCCCACCTCTCCTCGGAGAGGAGCAGAGTGACACCACTGTGTGGTTTGGCTGGAGTTCCAGATGCCATTTCAGAACAGTACAGTCCCCGGAGGACGCGGGGGTTACAGCAGCAAGCCCCATGTGTTTTTGCAGGCTGCCCTCCTCAGAATGGGAGGTTCTCCCTGGGATGTAATTGGGTGAAGCCTCCAAAACAGTCCAGGAGAGTGATGGAAGCAAGCGAAGTATGTGTCTGAAGAAACAGGAGTCCGAAGAGAGTACTTGAGGGGACCCAAGCGGCAAAAGGCACTAGCGAGGACCCTCTCCTCCTCCTTTCTGGGGCCCCAGAGCAGGTGCCCCATAGCCCCACCCTCCAGAGAAGCTGTTCCCCAGACCCTCTGACCCACTTCCACTGGGGAGTCGGGCTATTTTGGCAGAGCTAGTTTTCTTGAGGGGGGGGAGGCTAATGGAGGTAGGAATCTAATATATGTGCTGGCCCACCTCCCAGCACCTCCCAGCACTACTTAACCCAGGCATTACTTTTTTTTTTTGAGACAGAGTCTCAAGCTGTTGCCCTTGTTGGAGTCTATGGGGTCATAGCTCACAGCAACCTCCAATTCTTGGACTCAAGTGATCCTCTTGCCTCAGTTTTTCTATTTTTAGCAGAGACCCTGTCTCAAACTTGTGAGCTCAAGCAATCCACCCACCTCAGCCTCCCAGAGTGCTAGGATTACAGGCGTGAACCACCACACCCAGCCAGGCGTTACTATTTTTGTTGTTGCAAAACCACATTTCCAGTATTTACTCTGAAACATTTTCACGTTGAAAGTTATAAACTCCATTAAAAAATTCTACCCAGGGCAACAGAGACTCTGTCTCAAAAAAACAAAACAAAACAAAACAAAACAAACAAAAAAACAAAGAAGGAAAAAGGAAAGAAAAGAAAGCGAAAGAAATTTACTGTGAACAGCAGTACATCCACTTAGACTCTGTTCTGACCACATCCTTCCCTTTTTAAAACACTCCCGAGTTCTCTTGCTACAGTTTTAGTTCCCAGTTCTCAGTTTTAGAGTGAGGTCAAACACGTTTTTTCTCTTTTCAGTTTTCCACTGGCGCTGGATGAGATTACAGTTTCAGCTGAGGATCCCAAGGTCTTCTCCCGAGAGCTGGAGCTGGGATGGGGTGGGGAGCTGAAATCAGAACCAGCTGTGACGGGGGTGGGGTTGGGGAGGGAGGGGCAGGCCCACCTCCCAGCACCTCCCAGAGTCTGGCCTCTTCCCCCCAGGGCCAGACTCCTCATCCGTTTTCCTCCCCAGGATGAGTGATTCTATTTCCTTCTCTCTCTCTCTTTTTCTTTCTTTTTTTTTTGAGGCACAGTCTCATTATGTTGCCCAGGCTACAGTGCCTGGTTGTCTGCCTAGCTCACAACAACTTCAACCTTGAGCCATCCTTCTGCCAGAGCCTCCTGAATAGCTGGGAATACAGGCACTTGCCACAACTTGTGGCTAATTTTTCTATTTTAAGTACAGACTGGAGTCTTGCGCTTGCTCAGGCTGGTCTTGAACTCCTGAGCTCAAAGGATCCTCCCACAGGGGCCTTCCAGAGTGCTAGGGTTACAAATGTGAGCCAGCATGCCCAGCCAGGATGAGTTATTCTAAGCCGCGATGCCCCTGCTGGGAGCAAGGCCTTGGTCTGGGCTTACTCCTACTCACAGCCTTAGCATCTTTGCCCTAAGTGGAAAGAATAAGAGCAACCTTGATTTCATTTTACAAACAAAATAACACTGTGAACATGACCCACATACAGCACTACTGGTATTTTTTCTCTGGTGTTGCATTTACGGGAAAGGAGGGGGGCAGATGGAGAACACAAGATTCCATCTGAAAGCTTTCCGAGGGGCGCAGAGCTGCCTGGCTGTGAGCCCTCTGCTATGGTTTGGACGTGTTGCCTCCAAAATTCAAGTGTTAACACTTAACGGCCAGTGTGAGCATATTAAGAAGTGAGGATATTAAGGAGTGAGCAGGTCACGAGGGTTTCTCCCTCTCCAGAGATTACGGCCCTTATCCCCAAGGCATTGGCATCATTGGCTGGCTCGCCCATTGCCTTCCACCATGGGAGGGTGCAGCACTGGTCACATCTGGAGATTGTAGCAACAAGGCACCACCTTGGCAGCCAAGGCTTGAACCCTCACTGAACCTGTTAGTACCTTGACCTTGGACTTCCCAACCTGCAGAACTGTGAGAAAATAAATTTTTGTTCTGTGTAAATTCTGTGGGACAAGACGCCTCCAACCTCCAAGGTGCAGGGCTGCTTCTCCAGGGCAGCAGCTGCTTTGGCAGCATGCTTGAAGAATTGTGCTGAAGTGTTTTAAAACAAACTCACCTTCATACCTCCAGTTTCATGTTGGTTTGGGGTGGCTTGTGCGGCACCCCACTGAAGCTGTGTGTCCCTCAGAAAGCTTTCAGATGGAGATTTCCTGGCTCTGCACATGACCCGTCTCAGGCCAGCTCTGATGAACCTGTGTTGAAGATGAGAAACCCAGGGGATGGATGCAGTGGCTCATGCCTGTAATCCCAGCACTTGGGAAGCAGAGGCAGGTGGATTGCCTGAGCTCACAGGTTGGAGACCAATCTGAGCCAGAGTGCGACCCCATCTCTAAAAAATAGCAAAGCATTGTGGCGGGCACCTGTGGTCCCAGCTACTTGGGAGGCTGAAGCAAGAGGATCACTTGAACCCAAGAGTTTGAAGTTGCTGTGAGCTATGACACTACAATACTCTACCAAGGGTGACAAAGTAAGACTCTGTCTCAAAAAAAAAAAAAAAAAAAAAGAAAGGAAGAAAAATGTAAAAAGGAAAAAAATAAAATTTGAAACCATTTATATCCCCCCATTGGGTTTGTGGCGCACAACGT
>CAUYON010011043.1:0-11147 GCA_963573935.1 Arctocebus calabarensis
GCTTGAAAGGTTTGATCAGAGAGATCTGCAGTTATTCTAATATTCTTCCCCTTGTAGGTAATAGATTTCTTACGTCTGGTTGCTTTCAGAATTTTCTCTTTCATATTAACTTTAGTGAATTTAATTATGATGTGCCTCGGGAATGTCTTATTTGGGTTGAGTCATGCTGGGGTTCTGAAACTGTCTGCTATCTGAATTTCAGAATCTCTTGGCATGTCTGGAAAATTCTCATTCATAATCTCATAAAGAAGAGACTCTTGTGCCTTGTGACACCACTTCATCTTTTTCAGGTATCCCTATGAAGCAAATATTGGTTTTCTTTGAGTTATCGCAGAGCTCTCTGAGAGAATGATCTGTTTTTGCCTTCCATTTCTCTACCTCTTTGTAGGTTTGGGAGTGTTCGAAAGCTCTGTCTTCCACGTCAGAAATCCTTTCTTCTGCTTGCTCCATTCTGTTACTGAGGGATTCTACTTTGTTTCTCAGATCTTTAAGGGTTGCAACTTCTTGTCTCAATGTGTCAAAATCTTTGGTCATTTGGTCTTTGAATTCCTTGACTTCTTAAGACAATTTTTGAAATGCTCCCAGAATTTCTAATTCCAATTTTTCCTCTGTTTTATTGATCTTGTTTGCAATCCAAATTCTGAATTCGATTTCTGACATCTCAGCCATCTGTTTATGCATAGGATTGTCATTTGTGTCCGCCAAATTGTTCCTAGTGGGGGTTGATCTACTCTGGTTGTTCATGTTTCCAGAGCTTTTCCGCTGATTCCACCCCATGTTTATTTTGCACCCTTTGGCTGGATGAGTAGGTAAGGATAAGTTGGGTTGGGGGTTCTAGGAGTAGTGATTGACCAGTCCTTTGCCTATAGGCTGGGACTGGTGTTTGTACCTTTTCCCCTAGAGCTTTGCCAACCCGTACTTTGCTACTGCCTGCAAAACTGGAGGCCTTTTTGATGTTGTGGGGTTAAGTGGCTCTGTCTTATTTTCAGCTGGTCTTTGTCTTACCCTAGACAATTGGTTACTCTGTGTTGGAATCTGAGCTATGGAGAAATACCAGCAGTTAGGTCACCACACTCCCCACAGACAACAATTGGAAAAGGAAAATCAAACCTTACCAATACCACATACCCAGTGTATCACATTGGAAAGTCCTTGGATTATTGGCCCAGTTGAAGAGGTACCAACCAATTGTCCCAGCCAGTACCAACCTCAAATCAAAGAGTTGAAAAGTCTCTGGTGACTAGATAGCAGGAGTCTGTTGGCAGCTCTAGTATAACTCACTCCAGGGCTCTGTGAGCTCAGGAGGGCCCCCTAGCTAGTAAATTAGTCTGGGACGGTTGATGCCTCCTTCCCCACCTTGCCCCTCTGTCACACCCAGTCTCTGGTAACCCTGCAGGG
Source organism: Arctocebus calabarensis (assembly GCA_963573935.1). Lineage (NCBI taxonomy): Eukaryota > Metazoa > Chordata > Mammalia > Primates > Lorisidae > Arctocebus > Arctocebus calabarensis. Next base: position 1,399 of record CAUYON010011043.1, read on the forward strand.
CTATGATCCAGTTCCCTCCAATGAGCAGATGCTCTAGAGGTTTGCACATGCCTAGGTCACAAGGGGCTCTGTGGTTCCTCAGCCAGTCTACCAGTTTCTGTCGATGTTGGGAGGGGGGAGGTGAGGCTTGACAACCTGGGTACTTGATAGGGGCTGGGGCGATTCACTCAGTTCCAGCCCTGTCTCTGATTGATGTTGCTGATAGAACAGAACAAGTTCTCAGAATTTCTGCCCTGTGGAAGAGACGCTGGGCTGCTAATAGTTCTGACTCAGTCTGTGAGCTTCAGCCCTTTGTCTCAGCTGTCATCCCCTGAGGGCCAGGTGTGGCTGAAATATAGCAAAGCTTTCTCAGTGCATATATTCTAATCCCCCCCCCACACACACACTGCCCCAGCCAGTCCAGGTACCGCCTCAGGCATATCCTTCACTCTGGAGTCCTGCCCGTCTGCTACAGGACTGCTCTGTAGATGGCTGCCACCGGAGAAGCTGGCTTCCCCTGGCTGCCCAGAGAGAGTGGGAATGTCTCCTCAAAACATGTCCAGGGGTGCAAGGCCCACAGCCATCGCTCCCGCTGCTGCTCGGTGCCTCAGGGGACCGCCTTTCCAGTTCAACCTCCTCTCAGCTCACTTCCTCTCACCACTCTTGAGCCGGAAAAACAGCATAGATCAGCAACAGTGCATGAACTGTCCCCACCCCTCGAGAAAATGTCCAAGAATCTGGACTCCGTGGGGGACAGGCCTCCAGACCTCAGGGTGAGAGTGGAGGGGAGTGCTGGGAGTTCAAACTTGCAGGTAGAGAATATATACAGTTTTATACAGTTTTATGCCTGGCAGGAGAGTGCCATGGCACCCTAGTAGGGGAAGGAGGTCTGGGTTTTAGAGGGTCTCTCCCATGGGGTAGGGTGGGAGGACATCTGAACTCTGCTCGCTTGTTTGTATGGAGGTATGGAGTATTCTGCGAGCTGATATCATGGGGGGAGGGGACTTCTGTCTGCTTGGCCATGTGTTCTCTACCTTTTATTTGTATCCTTGGGGTCTCAGGTCACTCCAGTAGGGTTGATATGTGTTCTTCGACCTTCTCTTTTGGCTTAGTTTCAAACCATTGGCTTTCTTGCTAAATTTCTGTTCTTTAACTCTCCTTCTGGATGGGAGCGTCTGTGGAAAGCTGGCTACAGATTGCCCTCTTGGCTCCTCACCCCCACCCCCAGACTGTGGAATTTTGAGTTGAGGCTCAAACAATTTAAGCGTTTGGGGCCTATTGGGATGAAAGAAATGTATCTTTTATGTAAGAATGATATGAGTTTTGGGGACTAAGGATCGAATGCTATGGTTTGAATGTCTCTCTCAAAGTTCATGTTAAAATTTAATTGCCATTATGATGGTATTAAGAGGTGAGACATTTAAGAGATAATTAGGTCATGAGGGCAGAACCCTCCCAAATAATGGATTAATATCATTATTATGGGACTGAGTTAGTTGTCATGGGAGTTTGGCCCCCTTCTTTTCTCTGTTTTTTGCTCTTTGTGCCTCTGTCATCATGTGATGCCTTCTGCCATGTTTTAATGCAGCAAGAAGGCGCTCACCAGAGGCAGCCCCTAGATCACAGACTTTCCAGCCTCCCAAGTCTTGAGCCAAATAAATCTCTTTTCTTTACAAATTAGTCAGTCTGTGCTGATCTTTTCTCTAATCTACATCACCTTCCCAATCAGGACCTAAGCCCCAAATCTTATTTTTGGCACACACTACTTTAAACTCTCTTCCAAATATGATTGCCTTGGCTTGGCCTAGGGCTTATTTTCTTTGGCAGCATGAGTCCACTCTTGGTCCAATTATTATTATTTATTTTTATTTTTGGAGACAGAGTCTCATTATGTTACCCTCAGTAGAGTGCCATGACGTTGCAGCTCACAGCAACCTCCAACTCTTGGGCTTAAGTGATTCTCTTATCTCAGCCTACCAAGTAGCTGGGACTGCAGGCTCCTGCCACAACGCCTGGGTGTTTTTTTTTTGTTGCAGTTGTCATTGTTGCTTTAGCAGGCTGGGCCGCATGTGAACCCACCAACTTCAGTGTATATGGCTGGCACCCTACCCACTGAACTATGGGAGCTTCCACTTCATCCAATTATTTACAGCTGGAGAGAAAAGGGTCATTTGGTATAAACTTCTCCCCATCTTCTTTTTCCCCTATTCTCTCCAATTTCTGGAAACTGAGAGAACTTCTGTGAGATCAATTATTTTAGGTTCCACACTTGAGTGAGATCGTAGGGTATTTGTCTGGCGTATTTCACCTGGAAAACTGGTTATCCACATGCAAAAGAATGAAACTTGACCATGAACTTTTATGATAACTTTTATTTTTATGATATACAAAAATCAACTGAAAAATGGATTAAACATTTAAAGATAAGACTCCAAACTATGAAACTATTAGAAAAAAAAAACACAGGGAAGACAGTGCATGACACAAACCTGAGCAAAGATTTTTTTTCCCCCACAAGACCTCCAAAGCATGAGCAATAAAAGCAGAATAAACAAATCAGGTGACATCCAACTAAAAAGCTTCCTCACAGGAAAGGAAATAACACAGTGAAGAGACAACCTACAGAGTGGGAGAAAATGCTCACAAATTACACATCTGACAAAAATATCCAGAGTTTATAAGGCACTCAACTCAATAGCAAAAAAAAAACAACAAAAAAAACTTATCACAAAATGAGCAAAAAGACAAGTATAGATATTTCTCTAAAGAACGCATACAAAGAGCCGACAAACTCACGAATAAATGCTCAACATCACTAACCAACCGAAAAATTCAAATCAAAATTACCTTCCGTCAGTTAGAGTGGCTACTACCAAAAAGACAATAAATAACAAATCCTGGCAAGAACATGGAGAAACAGGAACCCTTTTACACTGTTGGTGGGAATGTAAATTAGGGGAGCTATTATAAAAACAGTATGAGAGTTCCTCAAAAAATTAAAATAGACCTTCCTTATTATCCAGCAAACCCATTACTGGACTTATTTCCAAAGGAAATGAAGAGACATCTACACTCCCAAGTCTATTGCAGTACTGTTCGTAACAGCCAAGGTGTGGGGTCAACCTAGACGCTCATCAGTGGATAAATGGGCAAAGAAAATGTGATATGTTTGTGTGTGTATCTGTAGATATACCTTTATATACGGAGAAAGGTAAAAAAGTGTATACCCAGTTTAAGGAAGGAAAAACACTGTATTAAAATTGCAATACTCAATATATACCAATAACAAAAGATGAATACAAGTCACATTTGAGCACCTCCTGTAACTGGAGAAGTCAAATGTGACTTGAGTAATTACAATTTTAATATAGTTTTTTTCCTTCTGTAAATCATGTCTACATTTTGGGGGGGTACCCTCTGTATATAGGTATGTATAAACACACTATAGAATACAAGTGAGCCATAAAAAGGGATGTAATTCTATTGTTTTCAAAAACTTGGATGACCTGGAGAACACTATGTTAAGTGAAGCAAGTCATCTTAGTATTTTAAACCATAGTTTAAAACTTAAATTTCATCCACTAATATCTCCCATACTCTCTCCTGTACTCTCTCCTGGATTCTCCAAGGGAATCAATAGAAACATCTCCTATAGTTTCCTTCCAATGATGTTGTTCCCTAAAGATACTGTCTCAGTCTCCCTGCAGGTGTCAGCAGGGCTGGGTAGCAATCCTGAGCTATGCTTGAGGGAGGAATCCTTAGCCCTTTGAAGGTTCACTGACCATTCCTCACATGAGGCAGATTGACTAAAAGGAAAAACAGCATACAAATTTGTGTACCATATGTACATGGGACCCTTCAGAATGAAGATCGCCCCCAGTGGGGTACAGAAACTTATACATCATCTTGAGGTTACAGAATGATGACTGAGGGCTCAGAGCATGGCCAAAACCGGATTCTGGTGATAAATCAGGTTTTTGTGTCAAGACAGGTTATGGGTGGGAGAAAGAAGAGGCTTGGCTAGTGAAGGTAGTCTTGCTATTTAAATGAAACCTCACTGGTAGCAGCTCTCAGAAAGAACAAATGGTTCCTTTCAGATCTTTAAAGGGGTTGGACTCTTTAATCTTTCTTAGATTTGAACAAGGGATGGCTTGGCTCCATTGATGCAGACTTTCTGGAGATGCACATTTCTCCCCCAAAAGACAGCTTTGTAGGGCCCCTTCTGATGGTTGGCCCTGGTAGCTATCTCAAAATATGTCAAAGAAATAGATTTGGGGTAAAATATTTTTATTTCCTTCAGCTCTAGGCGGTCCAGTGGGCCAGGGTCTTCTTTCTCTTCTCTCGGTCATGTTCCAACACTCCTTATTCTGTGGAATCTGACTTTTATACTCTTCTCCTTCTTGAGATTGTTTTCTTGAGCTTGGGATGCAGCCACTAGTCTAGAAGGTCTGGATGTGGTTTGTAGAGAAGAAGACTATTTCTACCTATTTTTTTTTTTTTTTAGTCCAATAGAATTTCTTCACTTTTGCTTTCTTTTTTTTCTTTCCTTTTCTTTCTTTTTCTTTTTTTATTGTTGGGGAATCATTGAGGGTACAATGAGCCAGGTTACACTGCTTGAGTTTGCTGGGTGAAGTCCCCTTGCATTCTTTTTTTCTTTCCACTTATGCCTCCGTATATCACTGGATCCAGTCCTGACCCTCCTTAACTTTAACGCCAGGATCATTCACTTTTTGATTTTTCTGTTATAATCCCATTTTATTGGGATTATTTCTATGCAAATGCTGTCTATGAGGCCAATTTTTTTCAAGCTTCCTTATATTTTCAAGCATGTAAATTAGCTAGATAGCATTCCCCATATTTGTAGCTTATATTTGCTTCTGACAAGAAGACAAAGTCAGCTTTGTCTCTGTTTGTCATTGAACTACCAAGCATTTGCATTTAGATAAGTCCCAGAGCCATGAAGTCTCATGAATTTTTGTTGGTATTGAGATATCAAGTTATACATTATCCTATACTGCCTTGTGTTGTGGGGAAATCCTGGGATGGCGAGAAAAACTGCCCTCCAAACTGAGATGGAGCCAAGAACCAAAGAAATGACCCAGACCAAACGAGTTTGGTGTGTTAGATGATTTATGAGTGATTACTCCACAGGATTCTCATTCCCAGTCCAGGCCAGTGTTTTTCAGCCTTTTTTTAATCTCACTTGATCCCACGGTTAAACTTCCATGGCACACTTAAATTATTTTGATAAAAAAAAAAATACACTTACTGTGCTTTGAAGTCTTTTGAAAATAATTTAATTAATGATCTTCAAAACTTATCGTGACACCTAAGATCCTGTCACAGCACACCAGTTGAAAATCACTGCCGCAGGCCCTCACTCTGGGGCAGCGGCAGGAGTGTTTCAGAGAGTAAAAATCCACACTGCCTGCCTGTTTGTGAAGCCTTAAATTCCTTTCCTTTTTTTTTTTTTTTTGAGACAAAGTCTCACTTCTGTTGACCTAGGTGGAGTGCCTTGGGGTAATCATAGTTTACAACAACCTCAATCTGTCGGGCTCAAGAGATCCTCCTGCGGCAGCCTCCCCAGTAGCTGGGACTACACGTGCTCACTACAGCCCCCTCTAGGGTTTCTATTTTTAGTAGAGACAGGGTCTAGCTTTTGCTCAGGCTGGTCTTGAACTCCTGAGTTCAAGCAATCCACCCTCCTCGGCCTCCCAGAGTTCTAGGATTACAAGCCTGAGTCTCCGCGCCCGGCCTTAAAGTTCTTTCTGGCAAGAAATACAGAGCTCTCTCTGTATATTTACATACAAAATCAGGGAAGCCTGCGCAGTCTTTCCCATTAGGCTAGACTTATTATTACAATTAACTGAAGGATAGGAAGGCAACTAAGGAAGGTTAAAACAGTTCAGACTGGTCTTCAGACTTATGACCAGCTACACAAAAGGAGCTGCTTAAGAATACCCTTTGTGCTTTGTATTTCTTTCAGCCGTTTTGTTTTGATTTATATCTTTAAGTTCAAAAGAAAGCTGCATAAGTTCTGTTAAACATTAAAGGCCAGTGGTAGGGAACTTGTATTCTCCCTGGGTCTCATTTCCTTTTATTGTCTATTAGAGTTAAGACTGTGGCCTTGCAGGTCAGATTGACCTTTATAATACGAGCAAGTTATTAAAACTTAGTTTCTTTGTAAGTAAAATAGGGATAACAATTCCTAAGGCATAGAATTGTTATGAAGATTAAATAAGAATTTAATTAATCTTGAGTGGGTTGAATGTTGACTACATAGTAAACGTCAGTAAGGGCTGGCTCTATTGTTGTGATTACTGTTGCTAGACCGTAAGCTTCCTGAAATTGTGAATCATGCATATCTCAAACTTCATTAAGCCCAATTTCATTGCTATTTATTGTAGGAACCAAGGCCTCCTGACCCCCTAAAGTTTCACTGAAAAATCACTGACATTGCGGCAGATTGGTGTACAGGAGAAAGGCATACAGTTTTATTTAATGTATTTACCTGGGAGCCTTTGAAAACACATGGACTGAGAATAAGATGGAGTCAGTCAGGCTGGGGCTGAGACGGATGACACAGCTGGTCCGGCCGGTTGAGGTCCTTCATGACCTTCACCTCACATTTTCCATCCCTGTTGTTTGTAAATTTTGATTTCACCTAAAAGTATATATCTTAACTGCTTTAAGGAAATTGGTTTAGGAGATTAACTTTTGAATTAGAATGTTGTTTTATGGATCATGGGTATGTCAATTATTGTTTATTATCTGTCGTGGATTATGGCAGTTACTGTTTAAGGTAAGTGTTAATTACTGTTGTTTAAGATAAGTGTTAGTATAGTTCTTGCTTTTAACTTTTTTGTATAAAACTGTGATTTTGAAAATAGAAGAAGAGAGTGGTCTTGGAGAGGCTACTCTCACTGTTCTCCAGAACCGCTGGCCTTCTGACAAGGTTTGGTGGACTTATCCCCGTCCCTGCATATTGGCTGACAGGGACAGGCAGTGGGACCCTCTCCGTTGGGTAACACCTTCAGAACAAAGATCCAAAGATAGGGGGGAATTGTCCATTCTGATACTTTGGTTCACAAAAGAGCCTGGACACCATGTAGAAATACGATTGGACAAAAAGGGTATGATCTGATGTCATAGACCGAGCTGGGAAGTCCAGCAAGACCTTTCTAGATCTTTCTTGTCTCCTCTGAACATGAATATTTTCCCCTATGAATGTGGGGTAGGACCCTCAATGGACTGGGGGCTTATGACCTATCGTCAAAGAAAAGAGGGTGGATAATTTCTTCATGACCAGTTTTTACATGCAATAATTTCAAGTTTTATGAATAGCTTTCTGGAAAACAGGGTTTGGTTTTTGTGACTCATCTTGGAGGAAAAGGACTCTCATTCCATGGCTAACCTCGCGGAAGAATGAGTCTGAGAGACAAGAGGACAGGAGAAGTTCAGGGAAATCGTTTGTTTGTGAAGCTTCATTTTGGGATACTATTTTCTGAGCCCTGGCATCATTTACATAATAGTTATGTCTAATGATAAGAAAGCCAGAAAAAGAAACATGCTGAAATTGAGATTATTAGATTTGATTTTGGTTTCAGGTTATGCTATATTTCCTTTAAATTCATGAGTTGTACTTATACATTTCTTTTCTCCTTATCTGACTTAAAAAATTTTTCTTTAAAAATATTACTCATTTCTGAAACTTTATTATGTCTTTTTTTTAAATTTTGAAATTCAAATTCTACCAGTAGTTTTAAGAGTCACCCGTGCTAGGCTTTGTGCTAGGTGCTTCAATGTGCCTAGCTGTGATCTCTCTTTCATAAAGGGAGATGAAGCAAGGCTCAGAGAATCCAAATGCATGGCCCAAGATCATACAATTAGTAAGTGGCAGCTGCAAGAAACACAAATAAGACTTAACCATACACCAGTAAGGAAGAACTTTAGCCACAATAAGGCCAAGTAGTACAGAAGTACAAAAAGAATTGTTTTTTTTCCTTCAAAAAAGGGTGGGAGGAGAGCCAGGGAAATGTGGGGTTTCAAGGCAGCTGTCTGTCTCCTAAAATTTTGGGGTTTCAAGTAGCTCCCTGCATCCTCAGTTTTTGCGGACCTCTTGGCCAAAGAATGACTGGACACCTGAAAGTGAGGCAAGAGGTATGCTCATATAAATAGTGAAAGGGCTGTGACAAAGAAGGGTTTTGATTATAGCTGGGAGTTCTGCTTTGTATTGTCTGGGTGGGCCTACCTAGTGATCCACCTTGGAACTGGAGTCAAACTGTGTATGTGGACCTTCCACGAGCCTCTCTGAAAGCCCCTGGTATGTGTGTGTGTGTGTGAATTGCAATGTACATGTAAGCTAATGACATGATAATTAGAGTTAAGGCTCTCTTAGGTTGCCTTCAAGACTCTGCGGTACCTGCTGTTAGGCCCACAGGCTGGAGCATCTTCTACATACTTTTGCAGTTGGCATGATAAATTCTGATTGGTAGGTGGTCCCTCCTCCCCAGGTGTGACCAATCACTTGAGACAAGAGTAAGGAGAGATGGGGCGTTGTCCCCCTTGTCCTCTTTCCCTAGGAGAGCCAGATTTCTAGCTATCTACCTAACAGAAATATTGCAAAAAAGATGAAATTTAGTCTATGGGATGGCCAGTTAACCCATAAATAATTAGAATCGACTAATTTGGAAAATATTTTTCTGTGTTTATTTCTCATGTTAATTATATCTAATGGTTTGTGTTTATCGTATGTAAGTGCAAAATAGATAAATTACCACTAATTAAAAGATAAAATGGTAAACATGGGTACAATAAAATGGTAAACGTATTTTATTTTATGATATGTGGATTGTATTATTGATAACAGAATTTTAATATATAAAGAATGACCCTAATGGAATAAGACCCAATTATCAATGTTTTCAAGAACAGTACATATGGCCTTTTACCAAATTTAGATACACTTTTCATAAGATAAAATTAATCCTTGAAACGCTCTATAAATATGCTGATTCTGGGTACAGATGAATCCTCCACTTCTAAAGGCTTGGGATGCACTTCGATTTATGTCTCCTATACATGTCCAGTGATTTTTGGTGCCCTTTAGGGAAATACACCACTTGGAATGATCTTGAGAAGAAGTGAAATGAGACTGTGGAGACAACTTAATTGCTTTGATATTATAGACATGGTAAGGGAGGGAGCAGTTTGAAGGAAGCTCTTGTCCGGTTCGTTGCCAGGTTTCTGCTAGCAAGTGTGTCTTCAGTTGTGGGGCCATCCAGGCTGCAAAGATGTCTAGAGTTTAGAAGGAGAAAGATAGTGAGGTTGGAGTTTTCCTGTAGATAAGACCCTGAAAAAGTCCTCAGGAATGCAAATCATCCTTCACTCTTCTATGTGGATGTTACAAGTACAGTAAAACCACATAATGGTTCGGCACCTGTAGCACAGTGGTTACGGTGCCAGCCACATACACCGAGGCTGGCAGGTTTGAGCCTGGCCAGGGCCAGCTAAACAATAGTGGCAACTGCAACAAAAAATAGCCAGGCATTGTGGGCACCTGTTGTTCCAGCTACTTGGGAGGCTGAGGCAAGAGAATCACCTGAGCCCAAGAGTTGGAGGTTGCTGTGAGCTGTGATGCCACGGCACTCTACCCAGGGCAAAATAGTGGGACTCTATCCCAAAAAGTAAATTAAAATAACTAACTAACTAAAAGCACCTAATGGAGATGGTGGGTGAGCAAATCTTTTGTAAATGCTAAAGTGACATGC
>CAUYON010011045.1:0-19354 GCA_963573935.1 Arctocebus calabarensis
TTTATGTTTTCCAAACTTTAACTCTTTAGGCTGCCAGAAACATACCCCTCCCCACACACATAAACACAGAATAGAACGATTTGGGTTTTTATGTTTAATTTTTTCTCTTTAATGTGCTTTAGTTATTTTCTTTTGCTTCCAAAGAGCAGAAGGAAAAGCTAATGATAGGCTTGGTGCCTGTGGCTCAGTGGGCTAAGGCTCCAGCCACGTACACCTGAGCTGGTGGGTTCGAATCCAGCCCAGGCAGCCAAACAACAATGATGGCTGCAACCAAAAAAATAAATAAATAAATAAATGGCCGGGCATTGTGGCGGGCGCCTGTGGTCCCAGCTACTTGGGAGGCATAGGTAGGATTCTTGCTTGAGCCCAGGAATTGGAGGTTGCTGTGAGCTGTGATGCCATAGCACTCTATCCAGGGTGACAGCTTTAGGCTCTGTCTCAAAAAAAAAAAAGCTAATGATAAATAGGGTACTAGCATCCTCCAAAGGATCCTGTGGGCAAACTAAGGTTTCCTGGTGGAAGTAAGTCATCAGGGCTCTCTTAACTGACTTCTGCTTTGGACCAACACTTGCTTGGTGTTTCTAAGAAAACACAGGAATTCACATTTTTGTGTTGAATGCTTCCTGGCCTTGGACCACTTTCTAGTTCACTTCCTCACTTTCACTTCCACTGTTGACTCTTATGCTCCTAAACAACCTGTTGTTTCCAAACTTAGCCTGATCATGTCGGTTGTACTTGTTATTATAAATATATGTGTATTTTAGAGCTGGGGTCTTGCTTTATTATCCCTACTGGAGTGCAGTGGCATTCTGGCTTCAAGTGAGCCTCCCACCTTCGTCTCCCAAATAGCTGGGATCACAGGCTTGAGCCACTGTGCCTATCTATAACTATGTAACTTAACTGCATACAAAGGAAACCAAAGAAGAAACAACAGAAAGAAACAAGGTGGAGGTTTTGTTTGTATGAAAGTAAAAGTAAATATTTTGGAAATGTCTACAACTGAGTTACTTAAAGTTGGTATACAAAATGAACCATAAAAATTTGGTATGCAACAATGAACAAAAAACTGGTATGCAAAAAATTAGTACACAGAATGAATCATAAAAAATTGGAGGAAAAAATCAACAAAAGTAGAGTTAGTTAAGTCTGAATTAGAAAATGGCTTATTTGCATTCAGTCATAAATTCATTCACTTATCCTACAAACATTTATTAAGCATTTACTGTGTGTATTTTAGATAGTTGAGTAGCTAAGAATATAAAAACAAGTAAATCACAAATCTTAACAGAATAAAGTCTTGCAGGGAAAGGAGCTGTGTGAAGACATTTATTACAAGAAAATGAAAAGTCATTACTATATAAAAGGAAAGATTTTAAACCTGGAAATCTTTAAATAAATAGATTATTGTCTCCCAAGGGACTTTTAAAAATAATGATGTGTCTCTTGCGCTAATATAAAATGTGTTATTGATATAAAACATTGGAAAAACAGAGAAAAGTGGCTTGGCGCCTGTAGTTCAGGCGACTAGGGCACCAGCCACATACACTGGAGCTGGCAGGTTCAAATCCAGCCCAGGCCAAAAAATAGCCAGGCATTGTAGCGGGTACCTATAGTCCCAGCTACTTGGGAGGCTGAGGCAAGAGAATCACTTGGGTCCAGGAGTTTGAGGTTGCTGTGAGCTGTGACGCCATGGCACTCCACCCAGGGTGACCGCTTGAGACTCTGTCTCAGAAAAATAAAAAAAAGGAAAACAGCAAAAAGTATAAAAAAATAAAATAAAAATCATCTCTAATTCCACTACCCAGAGAATTACTGTAAACTGGTGAATTTTCTCCCAATCTTCTTTTGTTTTCTCTCTCTCTTTATGCATACGTACATACCTATCATGCTGATTAATTATATCATTTGTATTGTGTTGTAATATTATTTAAAACTAAATTTACATAAAATACATTTTGTATATAAGTATTCTCAAATAAAGCACATTCTATTTTTATAATACTGGGATCACTTTTCTCTCCTGACTAGGCTTTAAAGGCATATGAGTGATGATACAGTGTTCAAACATTAACTTATTTTGGTGATTAATATCTATAATGAAGATAATTACGTAAACAAGATTAAGTTTAAACAAAGATGTCTGCCCAGGAGAAAATTCTTTTTCTGAATTGGGTTGTCAAGTTTTACCCGTTCTCAGTTATATGTGTCCAGGATTTGAACTGCTGTGTAGAGAGGCCCTGATGTTTCGTATCGGTCGGCCCCACTGTGATAAGGCCGGGTGTTGTCGACCGAGGCAGCTCTCATGCTACATGTGGGATCGAAGGTGTTTTCACTCCGACTAAACAGATACAGGCTATTTTGAGAGAAGGGTCCTGCCAGTCCTGCAGATGGGTGTCCTCCTCTTTCCACGTTTTCCCTTCCTCTTGCAGGGAATAATATCAAGAAAAGCAAAAACCGAAACCAGGACGCGGTGACCGGCAGTGGCAAGAGGGCTGCCCGCAGGCCAGGGCGGGCTGGAGCTCCTTGGAGGCTCAGGCAGGTTGGGGTGGACGAGGGCCAGACTCTCGCGCTTTGTCTCGGAGCAGGAGGGCTCTGCTTGTGCCCGTCTGCAAGGAGTGTTTCCACTGCAGTTCAGCCTGCGTGTCTATGGGCGCACACAGAAGGGGTGCACAATTCCATGCATTCCAGCCCTTCCCGCTTGTTGTCGGTAAGGATGAGGCAGAGAGTGGGCTTTTGCTTCTGGGCGCCTTCCTCAGCATTGTTTCCCTTTGCAGCATCGTCCTCCCTACACATCAAATTCTCCAGAGCTTTGGACAGAGACTCTGTCCCCACAGGGAAATAGTGCAAGGGAGGGAGAGGCAGGCCCAGCTGGGCTCTCGGCAGGTGCAGTGGAAGGCCGCCCCTCCCTCTGCACCACGGCCTGCAATGCCATGAGACCTGCCCTGAACACTGGTGTGGCTACCACCACGAGTTAGGGGTTAATGAGCCAGCTTGGCACATATCAAGTCTCTTTCTGGGAATCCTTCACACTCTTCTCGAATCTCCTTCTTTGGACTTTGTTCGTAGCCTCCACCCCAGCCTGGAAACAGGAACCTAATCTTTCCTGCCACACTTTGCTCCTGGATTTGTTCCATGATCAGAGATGACTTCAGGGGCACATGACCTATGCAGGGCTTGGTTTAGTGTTCTGCTGTAACTGTCCTGAAATGCTTAGTAATCATTGGATCCTGAATTTTCATTTTTCACAGCCCCCTATAAATTATGTAGCCTAGCCTGTCTGGGACTCATGGCTCAGGGTAACCCCTAGGACCCCAGCCTGGCCAAAGACCCCATGCAGAGGAACCAGACCCAAGAGGCTGAGGCTCCCACATGTTCTCTCCTTCTCCTCTCCCTCCCTAGCTCCAGTAGCTAGAAGGAATCAGCACTGCCAGCTGAGGCCACCTTGAGGCAGTCAGGGGTTGAAAGCTAATTTAATAAGCTAATGTGAGTTGAGATGTTGGGAGCTGATACTGGCTCCATCTTTCCTTCTCCCAAACAGCATTGAATGGAGAACAAGGAAAGGAAGTAAGCAGGGGCCAGCACCTGTCCTCCACCTCCACAGGCTGGGAAACCTGCAGGGGACCCACACTGGTGTGGGGGAGACTTACACTGACTGTGACTTTGGAATTATATGGTTATCGGATAAGATGAGGTTAAGGTCCCCAAAGCACCAGGGAGGATACCTGCTGAGCAATGAATCTCAGACCACAGGTTTCTGTGATTGTCTCTCTAGGATCTTGCTCGGGATGAATCTCAAGGTAAAGTCTTTTATCTGCCCTAACTGCCTTCTCTCCTTTTTCGGAATGAGGACAACATTGCCCAACTGCAGATTTTTCTCGTCTATTCTCCTCATCATTCCCTAGAACAGTGGTTCTCAACCTTCCTAACACTGCAGCCCTTTGATGCAGTTCCTGTGGGCTGTAACCCACAGGTTGAGAACCACTGTCCTAGAAGAACACTAGTTTCTCATAGGTTTTCCATGTTCTCTCCAAGCAGGTGAATAAAATTCACAAGGGCCAAGGAGACTGCGCAGCAATCTACAATTTCCTTCTTGACTTTAGGCTTCGGTCATTTTATTCTCAGATTTGGACTGTGTGCCAATGGTCATCACTTTCATTGATAGAAAAGCTTGAGTGGATTGGGCATTTGGTAGCTCATTCCTTATATTACCTGTCCCCCCAAACCAAGAATGTGTTTTCCGTATTCTTGTTCCTTTTCTAGAGTTTTAACGTCACTTTTCTTAAATTAGTTTTTATTTTTAATTATTATAAATACATAATAGTTGTATATCTTTATGGGGTGTATGTGATGTTTTGGTATAGGCATACAATGTGAATTAATCAAATCAGGGTAATTAGGGTATCCATCAGCTCAAGTATTTATCATTTCTTGGTGTTAGGAACATTTTAATTCCATTCTTTTAGTTGTTTTGAAGTATACTCTAACTTTCTATTGATTATAGACACTTGATTGTGCTCTTAACCTTTGGAATACAGGCGTCAGGGGTACCATTCCTTGTCTGCATGCTGCCCCTACTTTCTGTCCCCAGGGAGAGTGAGGACTGCTGAGCGAGGGACTGGGAGGTCAGCTCAGGCAAAGTCCCTTCATGGTCTCCCTGGAAGGCGGCCCCTTTTGCAAAACAAGGGGATAGAGAGAAAGTAAGCAAAGAGCTGATGGAAGATGCTCCCCAGCTCACCCCCTCCTGCCAGCCCCGGCTCCTCACACACCCCTCTGCCTCTGGGGGGCCGGAGTCTCCTCCCTCAGCGGAAAGTTAGAGACAGTACATGGGGCCTTAACCCAGTCCAGGCCCTATGAAGACTGAAATCTACCAAGGAAGGGAAATCCGTGAAAAGCAGCCGAGAATGTGTGAAAGTACAAGTTATATGAATACTGAACATATCAAAGTAAGCGTTTATTTGAATATGTTTAGAAAAAAATTCCCTGAGAACACACCCCAAGGTAATGGAACTCCACCTAGCACACAGTTGGCACTTGTCTTGGGCCAGCATTTCCCACGTGCTGTCACATCTCATTGCCAGGGAATCGAGCGTGTCCTGTGGGACGCACGGGGAGAAGATTCTTGAAAGCCTGCTTCTGGTCCCTCCAGACCTCACTCTGGTGGCTTTTTCCTCTGTCGATTGTGCTTTGTATCTTTTAGCTGTAAAACATCCTAACTATAGTTGGCACTATATGCTGCGCCCTGTGATCCTCCCAGGGAATTGTTGAACCTGAGGGTTGTCTTGAGAACCTCCAACGCAGTGTCTTTGACATGCTTCCTATTTCCTGTATGATTTTAGGAACTAGCTTTCTGCAGAGATGTAGGGGCAGGAAACTGTTCCTGCACTTTATTCAATGCAGAGATGGAAATTGGCACACAGTGCAGTGGTTGTGTTAATTGGCCCAGAGTAAGACCATACTATTGCTTCATTATCCAAGTCTTCTCCTGAACACAAATGTTATAGAAGGGTGATTTTCAAACTTAATTTTTCAGCTATGTAATCCTTTGTATATGGAAAAACTCTATGGAAAGGCCAAGATGGGAAACATTTCATAGTAAGGTCACTGTGAGTAAAGGAGTCCTCAGAGACTTGCCTACTTTGACATTGAGTTAGAAAATGTCACTTAGAGTTCACTTCTTTTTAAAAAGAGATGTATACCAAAAATGTGCGTATTCTACAAATTTATATCCTCATAGATAGAGATAGATGGTAAAGTAATTGCTTTATTTACTAGTGAACTCATAAATGGAATGCCGAATTAGGTTATGATGACATCATGTTCCTCTCTTTAACTAGAAAGCAAAGCCTGAGCATTAGGAGAGTCCTATGTAGTGTGAGAGGTGCCATTGCTAAGTGACAGGTGACATCCACTGCTATGTCCGATTCTTTTCTATTAGTTCATCAAAGAAAAAGGACAGAGCTAATTGTTTTTAAAGCACCTATTATGAGCACATCATACATTATTTCATATAATTTTTAGAAAACCATGAGAGGTATTTTCTCTGTATTTTATAGACCAGGAAGCAAATTTTCACAGTGTTGCAGAGTTAGGGTTTGGACTTAGCCCTGACTCTTTGCCAGAGAATGTGTATTTCTAAGTGTCAATTTATCAGATCATCCACAGTCTGGCTTATGTGGTGTGGCCACTGAAATCTCATGTGCTGTGGCTACTGAAATCTTCTACTTTGAAAGGAGAATGACTGGAAGGCTCTACTTCTGTGTGCCCTGCTAAAAAGATATAGGGATTAGAGAAGAGACATCTGATCATTCCTCCTCAAATAGAAAGCATTGAAACTGATGAGCATGTAGCCAAAAATACCGGCAATGATCCAGCAGTCTTTGCTAAACCCAGCACACAGGAAATGTGCTTTAATTACCACTGGCCACAGTATCCGAAAGATGTTTCGCTTTCGTGAGTGTTTCCTAGTTAGCTTGATGCCTTTGTTTAAAAAGAAAAGTTGTGTTCCTGATAGCCGCTTGTCAGCTTGAGTTTCCTAATTGTCTCCAGTTTTTCTGTGTTTCTTGAAGTTGTGTTCAGTGAATCCTTAAAGCATTTCCTCTTCCCTCCCAGCTCGTGATTATCCCACTTCAACTAGCTACACAACAGCTGTCTGGGATCCAGCTGTCACCCTCCAGTGCACGTGAGCAGTCCAGCAGAACCACATGACTGTGTACTCTGGCTTCACGCCGAGACCGTGGGGTGACATTACTCCCCCCAGAGGCAAAGATTGAAGAATAGAACACTTTAGGACAACGTTCATAGTTATAATCACCCAATCTTTCAGTAAGGTGTGATCCCAACAGGTGACACAAATTTGAACAGCAGAAAAAAACCTTCTTTTTCCCTCCATAAAATTAGGGCATCCATATGTTCTGTTAACATATTTTGCACAAATTGAATCAAGTTTATAAATGTAACCCCACCTCGATAGTGTACCCCATATACCTAATAGATGTGAATTTACCCACTCCCCCTTCCCCCACCTCCCAGCTTGATTTGTATTGAGATTTACTACCAAATGTGCACTTAGGTGTTGATTGATCAGTTCCCACCTTGTATTGAGTACATGTATTTGTTTCTCCATTCCTGAAAGTTTCACTTAGAACAATGGTCTCCAGTTCCATCCAGGTTGTTGCAAAAGATACTAGTCACCATTCTTCTTTATGGGTAGTAATCCATAATATGGATATACCACATTTTATTAATCCTTCATGTATTGGTGGGCACTTGAGTTGTTTCTGTGAATTGTGCTGCACTGAACATTAAATGTTCAGGTGTTCTTTTCATAAAAGGACCTGTTTTCCTTTGGGTATATACTCAGCAGTGTGATTGTGGGATCAAATAGTAGGTCTACTTTTAAGTTCTTTGAGATATCTTTATATGATTTTTCACAGAGGTTGTACTAGTTTCTAGGCTCACCAACAGTGTACAGGAATTCCTTTCTCTCCACATCCACATCAGCATCTGTTGTTTTGGGATTTATTAAAATGAGCCATTCTTATGGGAGTTAAGTCATATCTCAATGTTATGTTCATTTGCATTTCCCTAATGATTTGAGATGTTGAGCATTTTTTCATGGGTTTGTTGGCCATGAGTTTGTCTTCATTTGAAAAGTTTCTGTTTATATCTTTTGCCCACTTTTTAATGGTGTTGTTTGTTTCTTGCTGAGTGCCTTGAGTTCTTTGCAGATGCTGGTTATCAATCCTTTATCAGATGTATAACATGCAAATATTTTTTCCCATCCTTTGGTTGTTTATTTGCTTTTTTGATTACATCCTTGACTGCAGAAGTTTTAAATTTGATTAGGTCCCATTTATTTATTATTGTTGTTACTGTGATTGATTTGGGGGTCTCCTTCATGAATTCTTTGCCTAGGCCAAAATCAATAAAAGTTTTTCCAACATTTTCTTCTAGAATTCTTGCAGTGTTTTGCCTTAAGTTTAAGTCTTATTTATCACAAGCTAATTGTGGTCAGTGGTGAGAAATATGAGTCCTGTTTCAGTCTTTTGCATATGGCTATCCAGTTTTCCTAGCACCATTTATTGAACAGGGATTCTTTTCCCCAATGTATGTTTTTAACTTTTTGTCAAAAATCGGATGGAAATATGAGCATAAAGTAATCTCTGAGTTCTCTGTTCTGATCCATAGTTCTGTGGCTCTGTTTTTGTGCCAGTACTATGCTGTTTAGCTTACTATAGCTTTGCAGCAGAGTTTAAAGTCTAGGAAGGTGATACCTCTCACTTTATTCTTACTATGCATGGTTGCTTTGTCTATTTAGGGCCATTTCTCATTCTATACAAAGCATTGAAGTATTTTTTTCTAGTTCTGCATTGGTATTTTAATTGGAATTACATTGAATCTGTATATCACTTTAGATTGTATAGCCATTTTGACAATGGTTGATTCTGCTGATCCAGGACCATAGTATATTTTTCCATCTGTTTATAGCCGCCGTAATTTCATTTCTCAGTATTTCATAATTCTCCCTATAGGAGTCTTTCATCTCCTTTGTCAAATGTATTCCTACATATTTTATTTTCTTTGTTGTTACTGAGAAAGGTATTGCATCTTTTCTTTGAGTCTCAGTTTGACTGTTGTTGGTGTATATGAAAGCTACTGATTTATGTACATTAATTTGAGACTTTGCTGAGTTTATTTATCAGTTTCAGAAGTCTCTTAGTTGAATATTTGGGGTTTTCTAAATATGAGGTCTGATCATTATCAAAGAGCAATCGTTTGATTTCTTCTTCCCCCTTTTGGACTCCCTTGATTTTATTTATTCCCCCTCTCAGTGAGAAGGTACATATGTATATACTTCTGGCTATGAATCCTGCTGGGAATAAGGAGGTTCAACTCTACACAGAGAGAAGGTAGAGCACTAGGACACCAGCTAATATGGCATGAAGATGGGATTGCAGTCCACAGAAAGAAGTGCAGCACTCATTGGCAAAGACCAAGACCAAGCAGAAGCAAAACAGATTTAGTTTAGGTCAAGACAGGGCGCAGGAGGTATGTGGAGAGATTATTGATAGGATTATCAATTAAATACTATTGTATATTTTAATGCTTACAACCTAAGAAGTAGGTATTATGAATAGTATTCTACAGGTGAGCAAACCACATCTCTCAGAGTTCAATCCATTTGCCCAAAATAGTAACCATAGTAAGTGGTAGAGCCAGAATATGAACCCGGTTCAGCTGAATTAAAAGCTAGTGCCTATCAACTATGCTACATTGTGATCAAAACCAAAGTAGCAGTGTCCAAGGTGCAATTCCAAAATTGAATTTGTTATCATTGGCTAGAAACGAATTCTCATTTGGTCATTCTCTATCTTGATTAGTGGCTTCACGAGTCATGGGTGTCAAGTTTGAAACTTGTTTTGATGCCTGTTCATTCCTCACTCTTCTAGACTCAGCTCTTACTTTTCACCCTTTACAAGTTTTCCTTAACCTCCACGTTACACACTTCCTTCACCACATGCCCCTGCTCTCTTCGGCATCGTTTAGCGTATTATGTGTCTATTTTCCTCTTCTCTTTTATCTGGGTCTCTCCAGAGGTCAGGGACATGTCCCACACATCATGTATCCTCAGCACACAGCAATGATTGTCATTCATTTGATGCTTTCAGTGAATAATAGAAAGAATAGAATGGATAAATGAATTAATACCAGAATATAAAGGAAAGTATATGTGCTTTTATTTTCAATATTTTCTGTTTTAGCATTAATTAGAAGACAGGTTTTCACCCATGAATGTTAAATATTGCAGTGGGCATTGTCTCTGGTGGCAGTTTCACAAGATGTGTGGGAGGGAAATGACTAGTACAATATGTTTATGGTTTTAAAAATCACAAATTAAAAACAATCATTAATTAAGCACTTTGGATGGACATAAGTCATCAGATATAAAGGAAAACAATGGTTTCTCCATAATATTTCAACATTCAATTTTGCAGAGCTACTTTGGGCATTAAAATAGGATGCTAAAATTCATACTGAAGACTCTTTAAGTGCTATCTTAATTTTTTTCCTGACATGAACTCTGGCTATATAGCTTTCTGGCTTTTCTCCCCTCAATTCTATGTAGCTTACCAGGAGTTAACTGACAAGTGTAGGGCTGACTGTGGCTGTTCAGCTTTACCTGTTTAATCACAATATGATCCCAGAGTCC
The DNA here is from genome assembly GCA_963573935.1 of Arctocebus calabarensis. Taxonomy (NCBI): domain Eukaryota; kingdom Metazoa; phylum Chordata; class Mammalia; order Primates; family Lorisidae; genus Arctocebus; species Arctocebus calabarensis. The sequence continues at coordinate 10,211 of CAUYON010011045.1, forward strand.
CATGGAATTGTTAATGCCTGCTTTATAAGCCTGGGGACTATATATGGTTAGACTTTTGCATTTTTCCAAATGACTGCTGAAGAAGACAACTTCTCTTATTAACAGGAAGTCTAGAATCACTCTCTTAATGGTTTTTCCACCACATTAAATAGTCCACAACCTTTGATTAACTTTGGGAGGGGGCACTGCTTCCAAATGCCAAGTACAAAGAAACCCAGAAACGTAGATCGGTCCACTGCTGCCATCTCTTCTCAATGCTGCAGTCAGTTATTGGATGGTTGTTGAATGAATTGCCGTCTATCCAGGACTCATCAGTGCTCTCTGTTTACAATCCTAAGGTGAAGGTCTATTCTGTTTACACCCACCTCTGACCCATAGCTGTTACTCAAAGCCCAGTCACTGGTCTAAGCAACACAGTAATTCTGGCTTTAGTTACCCGTGGGCTGGAATTCACCCTCCCTCTGCCCCATATACCTAAGATCTTGGATTAGAATGAAGGTCATGGAATCTGGCTTCCCTGGAACAATGTGGGGCCTCTGATGATCTTTCCCACAAGTAAAGCCTGTCTAAGCCACTTGGCCCACTGGTTTTTCTACCTTACACTTCAGGTAAATAGGGAACATTAAGTCTTTCCTTCTCACCCTCAATTCCTTAGGCTCCTATACAAATGAATCCTACCTTTTCCTCAAACATCATTTGTATTTCTCCAAATATTTTGAGGAGGAGCTTGCCTTGTTTCCCTTACCCAGAGAATAACGTATTACACAATGAGGAGATTAACTGTAGAGGTATAAATAAAGACATATTTTAAAAATTCTGTATTACTCACTCTTCCTCTCTGATTCTGTCTCTGCCTTTTTTAATATATGTATCTGTGCCTATATCCCTTTGCGAACAACTGTCCATTATCCACAGGCAAAATCACTGGCTGCATTCATTAACACTTCTGCCCCTCACCACAGACGTTATCACTAGCCACAGAAGGAACAGTGCCTGAGCTGGAGAATAGCCCATGCTACTGTAATCACTGGAGAAGCCTGCAAGCTGATTAAACTTCAGGTCTGCTCGTGAGGAGCTGGGTGTACATGAGAGGATTATATCCAAGATGTTTGTATGTTGAGCTGGGTGTACATGAGAGGAGTATATCCAAGATGTTTGTATGCACTTTCCTTCAAATTGGCTATTGTTTATCTCTTAAACACTGTAAATGTAAAAATTGATTATTCTTGGCTTAAAAATTCAGAATTAAACATGAATAGGACCTTATAGGATGCATGTATTAATTCTAATATTTTAAACTATTAAAAAATAGCTTATGTTTCCTTAAAAACTAACTCTGATTTCTTTATATCATTGAGTGTATACATTTCCTTAATGTATCTTAAAAACATGAAACATTTTTTGATAGAGATCGATTTTGTTAATCTAATGGGTTTGTAGTATTTTTTTTTTATATAAGAGGCAATTGTTGCTACTATCTACATCAGATACATTTCAGAAAAATAAAATCAGTGTGATTTATACCCTGTGCCAATTTTTATTGGCATATGGTGCAATCTGTACCTGAATGGAAAAACATCCCATTAACAAGGTCATAAACTTTATTTACATCTTTAAGGGAAGCAGACAAGGTCATTTGGATTTGAATGTGGAAATATCTTTTGTATTCATTTAAGTATGTATTTTTGGGATATTTAAAATATATTCATATATTCATCAGAAAATGATACCTGATATGTAATGAAATTCATTTCCCAAAGTATTTTATAGAACTGGTCATAAAATCATCTCAATGTACAGTCAAATGGGGAATAATTTTCCTTCTTAGAAGGCGTATTTTACATGCCATATTTGGTGTCTGTCTTGTACTATTAACAGCAAATGTTCACTAGCTAGTTTAAGGGGACCAAAGCACTCTAGGCATACAGTCTGCTACTATTAGGCAATGTTAAATAAAGCATTGAGAAATTGCCCTGATAATTCAATACAAATTTTTTTCCCAATCAAAATGTTAGCACATTTGATCAGAATATAGTTCATTTAATGCCAAAGAACAGATTCAGTCACTCCAAGGATCCGATAACCACATAAACATTCAGTGCCTTGGCCACAGGCTGCATCGTCAAAACCAACAAGCAATCACACAAATAAGTGCCTGGGGTCTGGAAGAGGTAACGCCTGAAGAAGGGAAGCTCCCAGCTCTTTGGTGCAGGCCTGTGTTAACCAGATCATATGTGAAGGACAGAATGTCTCCTGTGATCATCTTTCAAATGCATGCCCAGACTTCAGAGTTTGTTCAGACCATATCTAAACTTCAGCTTGTTTAGGGGGGGCCCATCGTCCCTTCCCAAAAGGCTCCTGTTCTCTTGGCTGTGTTATTTTTCTCTCCCAAGTTCATGCCACACAAAAACATGAAAAGCAAATTACTTGTGTCTCCCCTTCCGTCAGAAGGCTGAGCTGCAGCCAAGGCTAAAGTGGAAAGACCCATGCCTGGGGCCAGGGACCTCCCTCTGGATTTACTTAGACTCTTTTGATCATAAGTCCTCATTCATGAACTGTCCCTCTGTCCACATCTCTCCAGTTGCTTCATAAACATCTCTTGACTGGAAAGAGCCTATAAGGCCTTCTCACATTTTACTTTACCTCCACCCCAGCCTGAACTGCCTTCTAGCATTTCTCCTTTACTGTAGTATCCATCACTTTATTTTTAAAATTTGTTTTATTTTTATTATATAATTTTAAGGTGTACAGCATTTTTGATATACACTGTGATATGTATATTCAATAAACATGTCCGTCTCCTCACATAGTTGCCTTGTCTTTGCAGTAAGAGTACTTGACCTCTACTCACTTACTCAACTTAGTAATAATAAGAGTCATCAAAGAGTAACTACCTGTATTGAGTATCATCTTCTTTGTCTTGTCTTTGTAGTAAGAGTACCTGACCTCTTCTCACTTACTCAACTTAGTAATACTGTCATCATAAGAATCATCGAAGGTAGTTACCTGTATTGAGTGTCATCTTCTATACCAAGCACTGTATTAGAACTTCAGGTACATTACTTTATTCAATCATGAACTCAAAGAACTAGAAAAGAGACTTGAGTCTGGAATGGGAAGAACAGTGTAAACTGTGGGAATCTTTCTAATTTCTTCATGCCCTCATCCGCTTGAATTTCCTTAAAATTAGATGGTCATTCTTTTAGAGTTGTGGGGTAATTTAAGATGCCTTCCTTTTACTCCAAAGCCTGCTTTCAGGGAGAACAGAATCCATGGCTGGAGAAGACAGTGGCAGAAACAAGAGGCAAAGGCAAGGGAGCTCCCAGGCATTGGCACATCGGTCAATGTTGGGGAAAAACATTCTGGGCTTGGAGAAAGCCCTGATTTGTAGCATTGCTAGTTTCCTTGGTGTAAATATTCCCAGCCATGTCAATTTCAGTGTATGTATTATCATACAATGTCACTGAACACAGAATTGGGAAGAGATGACATAAATGGCATTTATGAGTTGGTTCAGAGCTAGCCCCAGCACAACCCTCTGAAGACAGCTGCCAGGAGCTCCCCTGGGCCTAGAGACTGAGGTCAGTTGGGGTTTATTTAAAGACCCTGACTTGGTTTTGAGCTGCATAAAGCCAGGAATGTTACTGTTCATCCTTATGTCTTCACTCCCAGCACAGCACACAACACAGCATGTTTGTGAATGGCTTGAGAGAGAAGAAACCACTTATCAAGTTTGGTCTTTATTCCCATTTGACAGTTTGAGGATGTCCGTTAACTTCTCTGAGCCTCATTTCCTCATTGGAATCACTGGAATTTGAAGTAGTTCTCTCATGTCATTTCTGCTCCAAGAGGGCTTTGAAAAATGTGTTACTTTCTTCAGTCAAGCTACATATTTACAGTTTTCCCCAAATTTCTCACATTTTTTCTTTTAGAAAAATGTAGTGGTTAGTTTTATGATATTTATAATCCCATGTGGGCTCTTAATGATACCTGTTTCCATTATGAACTTCTTAAAAGACACATTTATTTTATCAAGTATGAATTTTGTAGGTCATTAGCTTAGATGTGCAAAAATAGGACATCATTTTTTTCTTTTAAACTAAAATTCACTTTATTCTTGAACTCCCATTCTGTTACCTAGCAGAAAATGTCATCTTCCAAAGTATAAAAAGAAGAAAAATCTATTGAATTCTGAAATGTCTTAGGTAACTCAGGGTAGTTTTCCTTATCTTGGCACACCCAAGTGTGTGCCTCTGTTGTTTTCATCTCTGCCAGTGGAAGGTTATTCAGCATTCATAAAAGCAGCAAAATCTGCCATGGGAGCTGTTTACAAACAAACTAGGTTTATTTTGAAAAAGTGAATTAGCCACTGATGTGGTTTCTCTGAGAAGAGAGACTGGACCTTGGTCTCATGTCAGGCTGAAGTGGATGGGGGGTTTCTGAGACACCAGGAATGCCGTCTCCTCCATGGACCCATGGGGCTGCCTTTGGAGGGGACAGTTTCCATTGTCTTCCCCAGAGAACATTCTGTGGGTGTGGAGGAGGAGGCTCACACAGGGTGTGGGAAGAAAGAGAAAACTCAAAATATAACCAGCTCCCTCCCTACCCGGAGGGGAAACAACATTGATGTTTCTCATATAGCTCCTAAAGCTTAGAGTCCAACTCAGGGAGGAAAGGGGATGAAGAGAGAGGGTCTGAAACCTGTTCTAAATTATAAACCCAAATGATTGAGGAAATGGCTACACGGGACAGACTTTAATTTAGAAATGAGTAGATTCTTTATCAGATGGAATGGTGGCCAGTAGCCAAAAATCAAAAGTTGACCGCATCAAGTTGGTGATTGTGGAATTCCTACTTGAAAAAAAACATTGTTCATTTTAACATTTTGTTAGAAATCGACACTATGATTCTTGGTCTTGTGTTTTTTTCAAATATATTTCTCTCCCCTTTTTTTAGAATGGGCAACTTTTCCATTTCTAAATTCTCAGCATCTCCTCTGTTTTCTGTAATTATGCAAAAGTTACGAAAGTGAGCAATGTTCACATTTGCAAATTCTCTCAGTACTTTGGAAGGGAAATCATCTCTTGCTGGAGACTTGTGTTTATTTAAAGCCACTAAGACTAAGGGCTTTTTTCCTCCCCCCAACTGATTTCCACTTATCCTGGGTTTCCATTCCTTTGCCATCATGTTCATTCAAGCCTTTCCAGCTTGAAGATTGCTCCTCTTTGTCTATTATGGTGAACATTATACTGAATGGGTGGATAATGCTTATTTACTGTTAACATCAGTTGCAGTTGATAAATGAGGGTTTGAGCTATAATTAAACGCAGGCTTTAGATTACATAATCCAAGTGAAGTGAACTAATATAAACATGCAAATGAAGCCAGTCGAGAACATTTTTTGATTGATGGAGATGAAGCATTCTGCATCTTAAATTATTTGGAAACTGTTAAGTGGCTCATTTTGCTCCTTTATGGCCCAGCATAGATAAAGTTCATTGGTAAAGAAAAGGCACTGTGGGAAGATCCTTACACAATTAGAATTTTGATTCTCTCTTGACTGGTTAAAGAAAGTCCAAGTCAAAGAAGTAATGGAAGCTTTTGAGTTGCTAATAATTTTCACATCTTTCTGCAAGACTCTTCTCTACCACCCTCTGCAGAAAGACTGAGGTGGCTCATCATGACACCAGTGAAGCTTAAACATTAAAGGCCCTCACTGGGACAGGCTGCTTCCAAGGCCTTAAAGGGGCCCAAGCAATGTTTTCCTACAGACACGTGTTTTTATAAAATTTGGAGTAGTATGGTATCTAACTGTAATCCCTTTAGGCCTTGGTCTTATTCCTCTTTGATTTCCTCTCTGTCTTATTTCCTTTCTTGTTAGGTGGCCTTTGAGTGGCTGTGGAATATTTTGGGAATCTTGAGATAATGGTAGATTTAATCAAGTGTGTATTTCTGGTTTAAATTCAGCTAAAGTATTGCAGGGTTCCTTCATGACAGTGGTTTTCAGGGAATGGTGTGCCACATGAGGCTTGAGACCAGCAGAGCATTGAGATAGCCTGGTGCCCAGAGCTGGAAGCATGTGGGTAGGAAAGGAGAAACAAGGCTTGAAGTGCATGGGCTCAAAAGTTAATTTGTAAAAATTTATTTCAATCATTGGATGTGTGAAGTTGTAAGAACTGTAAAGGATGTGGTTGATTCCTACTCAGAATTGATGTTCTCTTATGTGGGGAATATAATCACCAATGCAGCATATATAATTATCAACAGGAACTGTCAAAATACAATTTTTCAGAGTTCCTGGGTTTGTAGAACTTAAACTTGGAGCAGTACATGAGTAGTGAGGTCTACATGATGTCATGTGTTTTCTCCCCTCAACTATCAATAACAAAAAGCAGATTCTAATCAGTCATGTTAGAAGAAAGAACAAATTACCTTTTTAATCTCTTTATATAATAAGACGTTAGAAATCATTGTCACATGAAGAGATAAAAAGATAGTATGTAACCAAAAGTGTAAGTAAAAGCTTTCATACAGGTATGTTCACAGTCATTTTATAAACATCTTTTGGCTATTTTTCTAGATTTTTGCAATGTGAGAGGTATTTTTCACTTTCTTAAAATGTGGAATTTATGGTGACTCATTTCCTCATTTTGAAAGAATATTCACTTTGGTGTCTAACTAACTGTATATTAACTAAATGAATATTCACTTTGGTGCCTAACTGTATTTTTAATTTTGCATTCTTTTTCTTAAAAAGTCTCAACAAAACCAAAATGTATGTCTTCAAGAGGCATCATATTTCCAAGTGAGATGTTATTTATCTTCTTCAGAGATAAACACATTTCGAGCCTTATGTTTTGAGAAGTTGTAATGTACGAAAGTGTTTCATGGCTATGGTTTTCCTTAGGGAAATTTGCTCAGCCTTCATGAGGTCTTTATCTATAAAATAGAAAGTACAGGCTGACTCAACTCACAGCTCCACATCTGCGATTAGATGAAAGTCATCACATGAGGGGATGTTTTAAATTATCAAGTGCTATGTAGACAGTCACCCTGGGATACAGGCTTTAAAAATAGGTCATCCTTGTTTTATTCCAGCAACACCTTGCTAATTGTAGGTCCTTAAGTCTACACATTTTCTCTCCTGTAAAAGGCAGAAAAGGAACCCAACTCATAAAATTGCTATGAGCATTAAATAGATGATCTCTCTTATTATTACTGAGCTATAACTGTTATTTATTACTAAGACCTATGTCAAATATTGCCTTTGAAAAACTACAGGGAATTACAGAGACTTTTAAAAGTTAACTTACTGCTTTTTGCTAAAATATATTATTATTTTTATTTTTAACTTTCATTTATATGAGAGTCACTTATTTCAAAGCCATGGATATATATTTTATAATTGATGGTATGTTGATTTTCCATCTTGACTATCAAGAAAAAGAAATATAGGGTACAGCATATTTTGTCACATCATTTATAGTGTGAAGACACATCACATCAAAGAGGCAAATGTAGATGACACTAATAAATATCTGGGACCCAGTAGGTATCATACAACTTTGTCCATAATTGGGTAAGATAAATCAGTAAAGTGTCTTTCTTTTCTACTAGATTTTTAAAAAATGTCTATTGTCTCTTTTTCTTCTGCATGTTATCCTTTATTTCCAAAAAATAGGGTCAAAGAGTAACCTTTAGTAAAAAGGCTTTTCCAAACCTGTGCTCTTTTCTTTTCTTGCTGCAGCATGAAAGATTTCTCCTTCTCTCATACTTGAAAATTTTCTTCCTATTCATAGCTGTATTTCACATAGAGTTAGTCAGGGAAATTGCCTTGAAGTCTGCATTTTGGGGGTGCTTGGCATAGCTTCATAGATCAGACAAAAGATAGAGGCAGAGGATTAGGAAGAAAATGACAATATTCATTGGTACTAAAAAGAAAAAGATAGGAGATGCTCTATATATGTACAATAAGCACTTGACTCTAGTTTCCTGGCAACAATGTCCGTTCATTTATATCCTCAGTGCTTCTTTTTTGTCTGTGAATTTCCAACTCAAAAGCTTCCCTCATGGATCATGTTAAATGTTCTAACTACTATTGGTGCATAGCAAACCATGCCTAATTTAGTGGTATAGAACAGCAGCCATATCATTATCCTTACAGACTCTGGGGACCAGGAATTTTTATGGAGCACATGAGGGACTCCTTTTCTCTGGCCTCAGTTGGGAAGAATAGAAAACCTAGTGGTGGTGAATTTAATGGCTGAGGACTGGCATCATTAGGGGGCTTCTTCACACACATGTCTAACTTCTGGGCTGGGATGATTCAAGTTTTACTTCACCTGGGACTATTGACCCAAGAGTTTACTTGTGGCCATATAGCTTGGGCTTTCTTTAACATGGCAGCCCATCGAAATTCAGTGAGTGCTCTAGTGAAAAAAGTGTAAGATGCATGTCTTTTTATGACATAGTAACAGTATCACTTCTGTCCAACTCCAGTGTTAGAACCAATCACAATCTTACCCAGATCCCAAGAAAAGGGAATATAGACTCCACTTCCCATTTTAAAGTTATAAACAATTTTCAGCCATGTTTTAAAACTGCCTCAGTGTACAGCCTTACCTTAACATGTGAGGATCAGAAGTGAACATACACACTTGATTTCCCTGGACAGCACATCTCAAGAAAGAAATATTGGGAAGAAAAGTGAGGTGAGCTAAGTAATGTAAGAAAGGCAGTATTCTAAACTAGAAAGGGCTTTGTGTGGTTGGGATGGATGAGTCAATGTCCTATATTCTGTGCTTGAGATTTTTAACCATGAGGATCAGCTTTCCTTTGAGAATTAATAAAATGTGCCAATTTCCATGGTTGGCATAAAATCCAAAGAGAGAATGTGAAGACCAATAGATAATTCTATTTAATATTCCAGATGATCAAAGAAAAACTGAGGCAAGAAAAGAAAATAAAAGGAATTCAGTAGTCACTTAATACTTGGTCTTGATTTAACTCAATGAATCTCAGGTCACATTAGAAAAATACTATGACAATCTGATAGCATTATAAAGTTCAGTTTTATGAAAAGCCTTATGATTGGCATTTGGGATTGGGTTTCACTATTTTAAAGATCAAAGTCATCCTTTAGGC